>JASDQU010589897.1:41137-57843 GCA_032191745.1 Picea mariana | reverse complement strand
TATGAAATATTTCCCCTACAGATAGGTGAAACATCCCTTGGATTACAGACCCCTATACCAAGATAGAAAGACTATAAGTGGACACTAACATTCCTTTGAATTCAGTTTAACCAATCATAAAGATAGAGGGAGAAGGGGTGTGATGCACCATGTTTCGAATTTTATTCTCGTTGCTTACGATCCAAGATTAATCTCCAAAATCCATGGCATAACTTGATACCTGGAATGGGTAGCAAAGAGAAACAAATATATCCTACTCTATTGGATTAAGTAAAGAAAATTCATGTACAAAGATTGAAGAAACAATAGTCAAGAACATGCAAGAATACACAAGATTGAAGGAAATAGGCCAAGTATATTCAAATGAGAACCCAAAGAGAATACTTACAAACCATGGATTATGATGAAACCTATCCAATCTCTCCTCATTTATCCCTTTCACAAATATAAAAATATCAAAGTTGTGATACCTGAAAGATTCCTTTGAGATAATAGATTTGATATGCTCCAATACTTCACACCGTGCAAATCCCTCAATATATAGGCTTGAGAGGCACAAATAATATGATAAAATGAGATATATGGTTGAGGATATGGCTCATTGAGGCTTGTATAAGATCGTAAAGTGAATACCAAGAATGAGGGTTGAACACAACTAACCCAATATAAAGGTGTTGGACCATAAATTAAGGTGGAGGAGATCCCCCCTTTCTCTCAACAAGAATGGCACTTCCCCCCTAGTGAGATATAGGTAACCATCCTAGAAATGGATATTCCCTATATTTTTAGAGGGGGAACCATGTGTGCAGCCCCAATATGGACAGGGGAGTGCCACCCTTCATAAATTCTAGAAAAAGAGTTGAATGCTCCAAGGAAAAAGTGTTTTGACCTAGAAATGATGGTTTTCCTCCTCCCATATGAATTAGGGGTTATGAACAATTTTTTTAATGGTGTCAAAGTGTGTAAATACCTCACAAAGTGAATGTGAAACTTGGAAAGGTTCATATGACACTTGTGACAGTGAATGCGACACTTACCGCGGTGCATACGTCACTTTGTGACAATTTTTGGCACTTGCGACACTTAGGGTGTGAAACGCAAATGTGACATTTTAATATGTAACAGATGCCCCATATAGTGTGAGGTTATAAGAAAAATTTATGGTCGAAACACTTTATCGATTATTCAATGCAAGGGTGTTGGAGTGGGAGAACCTAGTAGAAGTTGCAAACAATCATCAAACAATATTAATATATTTCCATTTTTGAGGCAGACATACCTATGCTTAGAATATGAGATGAATCAAAGAAAATTCTCCGACCAATACACTTTGGATCCATGAGAATATTGACTAAGGATATGGCCACAAAATATACAATTTGGATCCATCCCTCCATGACATGAACTAATCGAAGGTACAAAAAATACACAATGGAGCTACGAAATGACAAAACATATCCACATATCAATACAATGTGGATCTATGTGAAAATATATATATCTTCATTCTCAAATGATCTCCATAAAATCCTAGGAAAAGCATATAACAAATTCAACGCCCAACCTAAGGTCTTCGTCTCGATCCCGATGCAGTACGAATCTAGCCATGTGAATAGACAATTTTATTTTAAACATGGTAGAAACCACTTGATTATCGGTAATTGATGTAAACCATTAACATGTGTGAGGGGAATCATCAATTATTTCAATGACTCCCAAGTTACCCTATTAAATTCTAGTGAATGTGAATAAATGTGTCAAGGTCGAATGTTTGTGGAATCATTTGATCAGAGGTTAATGATTTAAACCTACTATCAGAATCTAGGAGGCCTTCCATTGAGACATGCAGGTCCCAAGGTAATAATTGGTTTCTAATTATAATCCTCGGATAATGTGATAAATTCGATAGGAAAATACTTGTCAAAGGAGGGCCTTGATGTATCCTCCATCATTGACATGAAACTGAAATAGGAAAATGATGTGAGATGGTGAATCAAATGAGTATGGATTAACATAGGAAATGGAAATTGGCAATACTACAGATGGATGGTTTGAAGTAAAACTTCCCTTAAAAATTATCAAACATGACAATTTACATGGAAACATTGACTCAACAAGTACCAAGAACGTAATGTGACGACAATAAGAGCACTCTTCAGCTGGAACAAAATGTAGGATGACACATGGAATTGATATGACTCGGAGACAAGTGGATTTCCCAATTGTAAGATGAGATGAAAACATGTGCCATGTTCAAGGGTGACAATAGCTTCAATAAACAATTCCAAATAACTTGACCCACTTTCTTCAATTTCGCCCATCCACATAGATGAGTACCTCTTTTTTTTTAATGAGCTCAAGGAGGGTAATATATGATCGGTATATATCATCCTTCGGATGATTCCCTTGACATATGTTTAACGAAATTTAGGAAGGAGGGGTTCGGTCCCATATGGTCCTGGAGATCAGACACACAAAGGTCCTTCAATGCATAGTTTTACGATCCCAAAGAAGGTAAAATAGGTGGTTTTTCATGTTTAGAGAGTCTAAGAATAAATTAAGGATGACTCCATGGATGAAATTTTCATAAATTTATTCTCCTAATCCTGAAAAAAGTTTAAAACAATACAGGGGAGAACTCTTGTAATCATGCTTGATTAGAGTAGTACATTTTTGTAACTAGTCTTGTGAAGCTGAAAAAGAGATAAACTACCACTCGAAATATTCCCTTTAAAACATTTTAATGAGTGTGAAAGGAACCAAGATCACTCGACAATATTTTCATGTTGAGGGAGTCTGAAAAGAGATTAAAGGAAACTCCAAAGAGTTCATTTTCATATAGCTTTTATGAGTCCAAAAAAAGAGATAAAAGTATACTCGATAATATATTCTCTTGTTTTAATGAGCACATGAAAAAACAAATATTGAGCTCAATCCTAGAAAGAGTTACTATGTTATGATGGGAATGACCCTTGAACGAGGATCACTCCTACCAGTGTGTCGCTCAAGAGGTGGTTTTCCCTTAGCTTTTGTGATATAAGCTATTGTTTTCACTCTAGCATGATGTCTAGAGGCTAGAGATATGCCCCCCAAAGGATGTTTCCTTCAGAAAATATTCTTCTTTCTTCATTTAGGTGTCAATTTACTAATGGGAACATTTTCACAAGGCAAAGGACAAGAAGGTTTGAGTACTCTATCTAGAGGAATACTTTATTCTAATGGAGGAGGGTCTATTTCATTTTTTAACAAGGTTGATAGAGACAATGAACTATGCTCATCGAGACCAACCACTACCAAAGGATTAGATAATTTTGAGGATTATTGCACTTGAGCTGAAATCATGTTTGAAGTGGAAACATGTGTGGTGGGAGGAGTAGGAAAAGGAAAAAACCCCATGAGCGAGGAATATTTAACAAGAGCTAAACCTACACTCTCAAAACCATTATGTCCTAGAAAAGGGACATTATTTGTTGCAACATTGAGGAGATCTGGAGTTGTATACTCAAGTTGGTCAACAGTGATAATGTTTCCTTGATGGGGAAATCGTAAGATACGAAAAATTGAAGATGCGACGACACTAATCACATAAAACCAAATATGAACAAGTAACAATTATAATCTAGGGCTGCATCAACCACTTCAATATTGATAGAAACCTTCTTACCCTTTAACATCACAATAAAATATTTCAAGAGTCTGTGAGGTTGGAAACCACATCCATCAAATTCTTTCAAGGTGGTAAGGGATTGGATAAGTGTAGAAGAACCAAGGGCTCTCCAACAAGGAAAATACATGACACAGGTGGAGGCTCCCTCATCCAAAAACAATGTGATGGATGCTCTTTGCACCAACCAAAACTTGAATTTAGAATGCTAAGTGGTGGGAGACCCTATCCTTAAAATAATACAGATTAAACGTAATCAAGTTCGATTCCTCGGGATCCATGGCTCCAATGGATGAAAACAAGGTTTTACGTTGACTTGGATAGTGTTGTAGAACTTCGATGGATGACATAACATAACGAACTTATGCAAATATTCAACGATGTTGTATTTTAGGGAAGTGGGAGCATTAATATTAAATGTTGATTTTTGAATTACACTCTTGGTCAGGTGTAACGTTGCATTAAAGATTAGTTTCTCAATTTAAAGAGGATTGGAATATGGATGAGGATTGGAACTAGAGGGACGATCGATAGCCTTCCCTTTAGACAGATCACTTGAAGGAGTTTCATAAGTATTTTCATGAGTCATGACATTAACCATCTTAAACATGTACACCTAAGAGGCACTTGTGGAAGCATCCCCACGGTGGGAATGACCTGTGTTTCCCCCTTACAGAGGGGTAGGATTTTGCACAACCAAATGTTGCTACTAAACCGGTTGGGGGGTACCCTTCAAATATTTAGTGACAACCTCATTATGAGGGAAATACTTTGTGTAGTGGTATTCCTCACAAATCATACAAGGATATTTAGGCTTCCTTGTTGTTTGTGTATCAACAAACTTAGGATCATCCTAATCATTAAAAGGTTTCTTGGATTTACCCTTGTTTTTTTTCTTACCTCCTCATTGTAGATATGAAGTGGATTGGACTACATTCACTTCGGAGGTTTCAACAATAGAAGAAGTAGTGTTGGTGTTTGGCACAAAATTGTGTTTTAGAGAAGGTGTTGATGGGTCATTCAATGGACAAGGAATGTTAGGGATCAGGTCATAAAGTGTTCCAGACTAGGAGTAAACCAAGTACAAATAATGTGCATGAATGATAGCCTAGTCCTCAGTAACCATGTTTCCCATAGMAACATCGYWGGAAATGGGAGGAAAGAAYRACTTTGTAAACCAATCYRTGMRKATTTGGTCCATAATTGGAGCRTTAATCWAATGTATCTACCACCTCCACTCATGAATATGATCATATATGTGGGTGGAAGAGGATTTATGGAGTGATTTCAAAATCTCTGTGCTGGTCCCCTACCATATAGGAAACTGAAAATGCATCAGGAAATACATGGAAACATAATTAAAGTCGGCAAAGGAGTTACACGATAGTTCAATATACCATTTCCATGTCACACTTGTTAGTGTTCTCTACAAAAGTCTAAGACAAATGGAATTGTTCATCAAAGAGTTGGAAGAACACCATAAATGGAAATTCATAAAATAATTGTTAGGATATTCCCCAAGTTTTCCGTCGAATTTTGGGATATCAGACCTTAATTTGGTAGGGATGGCAGGCCATAACAGGGCATGCAGTATGGGATCATTTCTCAAATGTGAAATATATGGTAGATCTAAAGTATCCAAGAATGGTATTTCTCAGTTAGGTTGTTGATATTGGTGGTAACCATATTTCGTGGGAACACTAGTAGGAACATATCCAAGTTGTAGAAAGATGGAAAATCTGGATGGTCCTCTCATGTAAGTTGGTTGCTTGGGTTGTCCACCCATGTAAGGTGGTTGTCCTATTTTTCCACCCATGTACTGTGATGTAACGGATGAACCTTCTACATAATGAAATTGACATGATCCTCCCCTGATGTGATGTGGTTGGCCTGATGGACCTACCATATATTGTGATTGAAGGTATTATTGCATCATAATCATGGGGTCGACGGATTGATAGGGCATAGTTCCTTGTGGAGGAATTCCCTCTGGCTTGGATTGAGACCACAAAGGATTCAAAACTCCTCGATATGGATGTCCTGGATATAGGATAATGGCAGTAGGGATAGAAGGAATTGTAGGAGTGGCTTTCCCCCAGGCTTGTTCATGTTGCAACCATGTAGGTTTCCCCCTAGTAAAAAGTTTCCTTGCAACTGAAAGTTTCCCCCGAGCTGAAGGTTGGCCTCCCATTGAGGGTGTGCTAATGTGCGATCTATGATATGGAGGTTGAGTGGATTTTGAAACCATGGTTGTGTGAATGACATGACTTTCATCCATTTAACCGATGGAATGAGCAAGTAAGGTACTTGGTGTGTGCATGTGCAAAAATAATGAAGCAGGGATATGACTTAACTCATGTGTGTAGGGAGATGAATGTGAAAGTTGTTGAGTCAGGGTTACCTGGGTCAATGATATTTTTGGTAAAGTATAAGAAACAATAGTATCAACTACGAGAGTTGTGGAAAAAGATGAATTCCCAATTCCTTCAGGAAAACCAAAAATCGATGGGTTCATAGCAAAATATGGCGTAGTGGTTGAACCGAGCGGTAAATAATAAGAATAATAGGCATCAAAATATCTCATATATGGTGGATTTATTAGTGGTAGGATGAGTGGATCATTAAAAATAGGTTCATGTAAGATGTAAGGCTTTCTAAAAAGGTTGGGATTGGTTCTTCAATGTGTTGGCCACTTCCAGGAGTGATACTCCCATTTTCAAAAGTATGATCTACGATTATTGATTTATAAGAAATATTATGTTGAGGTTCCTGAACGTTAGGTTTCATATTGTGAAATATTTGATCCTAAGGCCAACTACAAAAATCAAAGAAACACACTCATATGAAAACTAAAATCAATCAACCAAGCAATAATAGGCTCAAGGATCTTCAGAAGACGGTATATCAAGACTCCAATGAAGAAGTGAGAATAATTTACCTTGACATCCAAGTAATGTCCCTTCTTAGTGCAAGAAATAATCACTTTTGTAGGATCACCCTCCAAGGGTAATAAGAGTGTGATATGACATCTACCCGAGGTACCATTGAAATCCACCCACAATAACCTATGTAGGTACCTAGGAAAGGCCATTAAGGATACCAACTCAAGGTCAACCTTTGGGCAGATACAATCGACAATCGAGACCGAATATATGGGAAGGATATCAAAGTCCAAATATCTTCAAGAGAACTGAAGACAAGTAGACTAGTAGACTACAAAGGACCCCGAACATATTTAGAGTTCACAAAGCACCGATACCAAATGAAACCAGTGGTTTTTCAAGAACAACCCCCAATATACGATCTTTCCACTATGATTGGTTAAGATTTGGAGGGATAATCTTCACTACTATCCCACACGTGACCTTGTGTTTATCCCCTATGTGAGAGGGGGTTCCTAACTACGCTTATACGGAAGTTGGATTTATATAGTCTTTATTTCTCTAGATTCTATTTAGCATTCTTGGACAATTTACTCACTTCACCCTATTGAAAGACCCTAATCCTATGTTACAGTTGGTGTGGTAAAACCAAAAAATGTTCTAGTTGATTTTATTAATGCATGGTTGATTTTAATAGATTTTAACTCAAAGGGTTCACAGAGATGAAACTGATGATGTGAGAGACTCGACTCCAAATAAAATGCAAAATAATGAGATGTAGTTCGTTATTTTCAATGAATTCTATGTAAGGGAAGGAGAAGAGTTTTATTCTTTTTGACACAAGAAAGCACTCAAAACAATGCAACTTTCAATTATGGGATCAAGATGATTCCAAACTACAAAGAAAATGTTTATGAAAATTGAAATGCACATGAAAAACTAGCTCTTTTTCCAAATATGCCAAAACAAATGTCCTGATGAATGAAAAAATTATTTGTTCGATTATGTATGCAAGGAGATATGCAAACTTTTTGCTTATTAACTTTCAAATGAAAAAAATATATTTTTGATACAAAGAACTATGAGGAAAAAATAAATCAAACAAAGTGAACTCAAGATTGATGACGAATGAAAGAAAATAAGTAGGAGATAACATATTCAATCAATACCTCAAAGATTCAAAAGATAAATAAGACAAGCACTCATGAAAATCCTCAAAACAATGAGTAGCAAGAAAGAAAAATCAAGCTAGGTTGTGGTAATCACAAGTGTCCTAATCATCCAAAAAAGTGAGATGTTTCAAATTAATACAATAAGGTTAAATAACTAGTAACCTTTGCAATCCATAGCTTATGAATAGTCCTAAAAAACCAAGCAATATGAAATCTTTGGGAGACGAATGTTAGACAAACTCAAAGGCAACAAGAACCAAGGGATCTCGTTAACCCTAGGGGACCTCTATTAGGAGAAAATTTTCAAATTGAAGGGAGAAAAATAAATGAGTGATAACTATCAAATTATCAGGAAAAAAAATTCAAATAGAGTCAAGGAATATGTGGATAAAAATCCCCTTGAGATCAAACTAAGAAAGAGTAAGAAGAAGGAGGCAAAAAGGCCAAAACAGGGGGGATGGAGCCTTTGTTCTCAAGAAGACAGGGAATCGGTTAAGGGAATTTAGATCTGTAGGATTAACTTAGGGGGATGTATTTAGGTATTGATGCCCTCTGGAAGGATTCTGGTGAGCATCAGTGAGGTAAGTGGTGCCCTGGTATGAACTGTAGGGCAGTGCCACCCTCCTGGAAAGTTCATAAACTTGTTCAAAAAGGATAAAACTCAAAAAAATCAATCAATTAATCTGTGATATATTCAATGAATAAGAGAGAATGGGAAGTATATCAGAATCAAGTAGAAAAAAATATCTAAAGGTAGGCAAATTCTTAAGACGATCCAAGGAAATACTAGTTAAAGTCCCTCCCGAGTGGATTTTCCAATTTTTGTTATAGAATGTTTCCCCTGTGGACAAGTGAAACCTCCCTTGGATTATAGACACCTATACGAAGACAAAAACACTACAGGTGGACACTAGCATTCCTTTGAATTCAGTTTAACCAATTAGAAAAATAGAGGGAGAAGCGGTGTGATGCACCTTGTCTCTAATTTTTTACCCATTGCTTTCAATCCAAAATTGATATCCAAATTCCTTGGCACAACTTGATACCTACAATGGGAAGCAAAGAGAAACAAATATCTCATACTCTAGTTGATTAGGTAAATAAAATCCATCTACAAAGATTGAAGGAACAATAGACAAGCACATCCAAGAATACACAAGCTTGAAGGAAATCAGACAAGCATATTCAAATGAGAACCCAAAGAAAAAACTTACAAACCATGGATGATGATGTAGCCTCTCCAAGCTCTCCTCGTCCAATCCTTGCACAAATCTACCAAGATCAAAGGTTTTATACTTGAAATATTTCTTTGATATCAAAGGATTGATATGCTCCAATACTTCCCACCTTGTAAATCCCTCAATATATAGGCTTGAGAGGCACACTTACCATGAGAAAATGAGGGATATGGTTGAGTATATGGCTCCTTGAGGCTTGGGGCAGATCCTAAAGTGAAGACCAAGGATGAGGGTCAAACAAAACTAACTCAATATGAAGGATTTGGCCCATATATTAAGGTTGGGGAGATCCCCCATTTCTCTCAATAATAATGGCAATCCCCCATAGTGAGAGACATGGTGCCACCCTTCACAATTTCTCAAAAAAGGGTTGAATTTTCCAAGGAAAAAGTGTGTTTTGACCTAGAAATGATGGTTTCCCTCCTCCCATATGACTTAGGGGTCATGAACGATTGTTTTAATGGTGTCAAGGGGTGTTAACACCTCACCAAGTTAATGTGACACTTGGGAAGGTACATACGACACTTGTGACAGTGAATGTGGCACTTACCGAGGTGCATATGTCACTTTACAACACTTGGGACACTTAGCGTGCAAAACACAAATGTGACATTTTGATGTGTAACAATACCCATACCTCCCTAATTCATGTCAGTATAATAAAGGATCCAATTGATTCTATGGAATCCTCTCCTACCCTCTGAAGTCTGTTGTAGGCACCAAGGGATGAATCCTAGCATAACAAAATAATATGCACTCATAGAAACCAACACCTTATTTCATATTTGGAATCTCTTATCTAAGTACATGGATTTATTCATCCACTTTATATTTACTTCCATTTCCACCCATTTTATAACATTGTTCTAGAGTTATTTTTTTGAGGCCTAGATCACAAAAGGAATTTCCATAAATTTAAATATTTTTCTCAACTAATTTCAACAATAACCTCAATTCATGAACCAATCCATTGTATCACTAAAACATTTCCTACAACATTGTCGTATACCTTTGAATACTAGATATTGATGGAGAACATAATATTTATGGGTGGTCCATAATATTACCAATCGAATCACAATCATCAAGGATGGAAAGAAAGGAACCAGACAAAGTCATTATTCACAATATAGAAAATGTCTAAGTATGTCTCTAAAAAATGAATGCCCCAATCCAACTCTTTCTATGACAAGGCCACCAATAGTTTCATATGCCATCACATATAATAGAACTAGTGCCGATGAGAAACATTTGTGATTATACTGAAGAAGTTTGATCTCTTTTTATTATCATTTATTGGYGGGAGACATGTTGAGATTTTAGAAAGTAAATTCTCCATCTCTATGGTTAAATAAGGGTTGAAGTAAATAACCTATAACATGGATGGGCTACGAGACATTCCATTTTACCATATGATTTTTCAAAACCTATGAGGATGAAGGCACCCTTTGATAAACCCAATTGATTTGAGTTGAATATGGGCAAGATGCATTTAACCTTGAGCAACAAGGCCTTATCCAAAATATTATAAGATGAATTCGTAAGCATGTTGGGTTTCCAATATATGAGTAGCTAAGGGTCAATAAATTTAGGGATATACTTAAAAATTTACTTGTTAAGGATTCTACCCAAATAGTTGTGTCATGGTGGATTATTTATAAACGTGAATCAAGTCAAGACTAATAAATTCTTTAGTGTCGTTGTAGAAATCACGCGGTATGTCATCAATTTTTTTGGGATTT
Organism: Picea mariana; assembly: GCA_032191745.1. NCBI lineage: Eukaryota > Viridiplantae > Streptophyta > Pinopsida > Pinales > Pinaceae > Picea > Picea mariana. The sequence goes on along the minus strand of JASDQU010589897.1, from coordinate 47,145 downwards.
ATGATTGATCACCTTTGAGAAAGATATGATTAACTCATCCAACTCTAGTGACTAATCATAGATATTTATTTTCATGTAATAAAACCTATGAGGGACCACATCCACATGATTTTTTTTTACCACCCTATATTCATTATTCAATGCCTGATATTGGAATAGGATTTTATCGTGCACCACAAATTCTCTCTAAATCATCCTAACAAGTCATCCTTCTCTCCATATTTTTAAGAATATAGTTTTTTCTATGGTCTCTTTATATGTCAATCCCTTGAAGAAATCTTAATCATTCTTACCTATATATTTAAGCTAATGAAACTTGGCTCCAATGTGGGCTCCCTTGGCACTTCTCATATTAATACCTTTTAGAAGGTGTGTGATCTTAGATATATGAGTCTATAATACCTAGTTGAAGGGGATAAAATAGATCCAAATTATGATTCTTTTGGAAAATTTCACTAATTTGGTAAGGGTTTTGAGGGTTTGAACCATGGCATGAAGGATCACGATTCTTGAGGTTCTTGCAGAGTTATAATTTCATTATAGTTCCATGTTTTTTTTATTCATTGCAACCTAATTGACATGTTGGGCCACATCCTTTCTATAATAAGGGAGGGATATGGCCTCACCATAAAAATCCATTGTCATTTTTTATTTTGGTACTAGCCTAAAGAGTGGAGATGGTGTCAAAAGTACCTGAGAAATTAAACTATTCTAAGATATATAATAAGGTAATGAACTTCCTCCTTATAGTTAGTATAATGATTATGAATACATTACTTTATGTAAAATTTTGAAGGTGGGATCCATCCTAGGATACTTTGTAGGGAGGGTGTCCCCTAAGTCAATCATTTGGAACTTCATTTGAGAAGTATGGGAGCAACGCAAATGTAATTGCACACATACCTACAACCTAACCAAAGGATTTTTCTTATTTAAATTTAGTGAAATATCTCATGTGTAAAAAGTATTTCTTTAAGGCCCTTCGATTTGTAAAAATACCTTGGTGGTTTTTTCCCTTTATGATAAGGAAAATAAGTATTGTCCCATGGGAATGCATGATATGCTTTGAGTGTATGAACCCCTTCAAGAAGAGAGTTCTCAAATATGGGCACATGTTCCTTATATAAAAATTGATGACCAATCCACACAAGATTTCTTTAAGGCTCTATCCTCTAAGGAATACAATGAAAATATCTCGATGCTTGAAGCTTCCCTGGGTCGAACTGCTAATCAAGAAATAATTTAAAGATAATTTATACATAAGTATAGAATGGTATTTAAGACCTAAGGCCACTCTATCAAGTGATAGGAAGCCATATAATAATTTATTGACCTGGTTATGAACACACTTTCGAAGGAAATGCGAAGAGCATTTGACATGTACCTTTCTCTCAATGAGATATCTACATCCTTTCACAAGATGGTTTATGATTAGGGAACTAACATTGATGTCTTCCTTTACGTGTTTTACAAGGCCACTTGGGAATCTATTGGGAATTTATGCAAGTCAATCGATAAGACTTGTTGAAATGAGCTTTAGGTATGGGATATAACCAAGGACTCATCGAGTTTATTCGTAAATTAGAGGACCTAAATATAATTACTAACTCGAGGTCCATCACTATAAAATTTTAGCCAAATATTTTTCCTTGTGGGTGAAATATATCCTTCCCAAGCTTGTTTCACTTGAGTAGTTTGGATTCATACTTGGGAGGTATATCATTGGCTATTCTATTGTAATATAGGAAGGTATGGATTATACTATGTTATTACCCAAGGGGGGAATATATAGGTTTAAATGTATATGATATTATTTTGAAATTTGTACCCAAAATATTATGGATAGTCCTCTTTCAAATGCAATTTGTGTCATTGAATTTGGATCCTCACTGAAAAAGATATGACTATTTTACCCATAATACCTATTTGAGACTATTTATAGGACCAATATTGTTTCAATTGAGGAGTTTGGATTCATACGTGGGAGGTATATCCTTGAAAAATCCATTGTAATATGGGAAGGTGTGGATTGGGCTATGTTATGACCCAATGGGGGGAATATATAGGGTTAAATATATATGACATGACTCTAAAATTTGTACCAAAAATACCATTGATGATCCTCTTTCAAATGCAACTAAAGTCATTGAATTTGGATCCTCACTAAAGAATATATGATTGTTTTACCTAGAACACTTGTTTTAGACTAGTTACAGGACTAGTCAAATAACTCCACCTTCCAGATACTATATCTTAGAAATTAAAAGGATCCAAATTCTGAAATTTTTACCAGGAGAAATTTGCTATGTTTTCTCAGCATCTTGAAACTTTTAGAGTCAGAAACTTCATATAAAAAATTTACAATGAAAATGGAAAGTTAACTCCTTTAAAATGAGTTGCAGGATTAGTCACAAGTCTTATCTTAAATGGATTATATATCTGAAATTATAGTGAACCATAATCTGAAATTTGTATCACTTGCACTAGGAGATGTCTCATGATTCTTCACAAAATTTCATTGCATGAAACCTCCCAAAACAAATTATAGTGAAAACCCCAAGATGACCCGTTTAAAACTAAATTTAGGATGAGTCAAAAACCCTATCTTCCAAATGCTATATCTACAAAATTTTAACGACCTAGAACCTATAATATTTACCACAGATACCATGAAATTTTTATATGTAACATCCAAATTTCACTATTTGAAGTGGCCCATAAGAAAATTTATAGCCAAAATTACAGGATTCGTGAAGAAGAAAAACCCTAGGATCGATGCTTTTGATACCAAATTTTATGTTTCAAATGATTAAGATATTGAAATAAACTATAAGTACACACCATGTACGCCAATTTGGGTGTGGAGCACAACTCCAATATAAATAAGAGAGATGAGTTACACAATAAGTCCTTAAATAATAGGAGAACATCCTCCAAATACCCAAATACATTCATACATCACAATTCACATGTCTTGAATAATGAATACATGATCTCCATATATACCTATTCACAAATTGCACATGAGGCCCCTTTATCATTAGGATGACCCTATTACATATATATTTACACATTACATGTACATTTAGCCCCATTTATTCTCCCCCTTGGGGTCATATCATATGCATTTAACCCTATGTATCCCCCCTTCTTGGTTCTACCCTAGTAAATAAACATCTAAATTCTCCAAGAAATTTGTGTTGGATAAGGGGAAAAAGAAAAGGTGTATTGTGTTTCCAGAGAGAAGAGTACTAGAACTGAACTGGTTTATTATCAACATCTAAACTTCCTCTTAGAGGAATCCTCTCAAAATAATTACAATAAGCAATTGCAAAAACTAGGAATGTAGTCATAAAAAGCCTCCGAGTATTTAAATAACTACCCAATTGAGAGGAAAATTTGTTTGAAATCACCTCACCCTAGTCGAAATTGGTATCTTTTTGGAAAGAGAAATGGAGTACATACAGAGATGAATTGGGTATGTGTGGGGTGGACTCGTAGTCTATTAGGTGTGAAAAAAAACATAAGAAGTCTTTATATGGATCTTGTAACAAAGATATGTCAATAAATGAAAGGTCAATGGGCATATTGACAGACATACGAAAAACATATTTCAACAAATTCAAACTACCACCTTCAGAGTCAAAGAAGGAATCTGAATCCGATAGCTTGATATTAATTTTAGGAGTAGGGAGTTGGAGCATCATTATAAAACATTTTGGGGTCAACACAACAAAATTCTTTCCCTCTACAATTGCTTGAATCATTGTTTTCCTCAAATCGTATCTTTGAGCGCACCACGATACTAGTTTTCAAAAGTCAAAGAAGTATGTTACACAACCAACATTCATGATCCTTGTAGTCCAAAGTTTGTTATTTTTCTTCTCCTCAATTTTTTTTTCTAATAAACACCGATAAGAATTAGACCAATGAATCTTTTTTCCTTGCAACACTAACGAGATATTTGTACCCCACAAAGTGGCTCTTTCCTCCTTTTATTTTCCATACTTCTTATTTATTCGATGGACTTTGATATACATGAAACTATGCGTTATGAATTGTGGAGATCGATTCATTAAAAGGATAAATGCATGGAAGGTATTTACTAATATCTCCTTTCCACACATACGAATTACCCTCGAAATATGCGTGATCATAAATAAAAACCATATGAGTGGATCATTGAAAACCGAGATATTTAATTCATTTTAACTCAAGTTAACTACCTTTACCTTACGAATTGCAACCAATAATCATGCCATAAGTGAGTTCTTGATTATTGTGAAAAGTTTGTGGCTTGTGAGAATGAGTTGTGAGGGAGTACAGAACTGCATAATTATCTTCAACATCTTGATGCATAATTTAAAAAATAAAGATAACATGAAATGATTTTTGCAATGTATTCATTGAAAATGAGTTTGATAAGAGCATTCATAACTAATTGTTAATGCTACTAGGACAAATGTTGAATCACTCACAATCACTCACTAAATTAAAATTATCACAGGATATGCATTAATTCAAATTCAAAGGTTCAAGTTTCATAACATATCTACGTTGAGGAAAATAGAAGAAAATAAATGATAATATCCACATTTATCTTTGGTTCATAGGTTGTTCTTCCACGTTTAGGGACATACCAATCCAATAAATTTCTCATATATAATTTCTCAAACCAGAAATGATAATATCCATTGAAAAAAAATCACTCACAAGCCAAAATCCTACAAACAACACGTAATCCTCACTAATGTTATTGAAAATCATGATCATAATGGTTTGATCAATGGGGGAATTCAAATTTTATAAGCGAAGAACCAAATATTAGTGCCATGATAAATAAATCTAACTTGAACCTGATTGGATCTACCAAATACTAGAGATTATATGCCAATTAGACATTTCATCCACTAAATCAATGAATTAATGACTGATAGAATCACCTTTTCAGTAGTCTCTCAACACTTTGGAGTTTGATAAGTTTATCATTGCATTGATGTGAAAGTGAATTTGGATGAGATATGATATAGAACCTTGGAATGTGTGCAAGGTGATATCTCCAATCAAATTTTGAATTGGAAGGAGTGCAAGTTTAAATGGTGTAGTGACAAACCCCATCGACGGTCGAGATCCACTTTGATTTGGTGCATTTAAACTTTTGTTTGTGAAATAAAAGTGATTTCCAATGGGTGACCATCAATGAAGTGAATTCACTATGTTATCAATGCTTCAATTTCACTTTGTTATTGGCGTGTAAAACCTCTTCGACATCAATGTGATGATTTCATATAATAACTTATATTTCTCTTTATCATGAGCATGCAACATGATTTTTGTTAGTGATTGAAACTCACTTTGGTTTTGACACACCAACTTCACTTTCATATCAACGTGAAAAAATAGTTTGACATCGGTGCCTACATTCCACATTCACTTCAGTGCTTCAACTTCAATTTCATACCACAACTCTTATATTTCACTTTTGTTTCAATTCATAACTTAAATTCATGTCCGGGAATAAAAACAATTGCAATCCAACGATGAAAGTGATAGAAAATTATCGATGAATATTCTGTATCCCAATGGATAAGGCTCATAGACTTATGATATTTTGGTTTTATAAAGTCTAGAAGATGATTTCTAAACTACATGATATGCATCAAATCAGCAAACATAAAATATGGAAAATTTACTTACAAAATGAAAGAAAAAGTGTTGCCAAAATTTTTAGAAATTTAGGGTGTGTTGTGGACTCAAGAAATGATGATTTATTGGATGAATCCAAAACCTCTACATATATACCTTTGGATGAAAGAATATCACTTTCAAATAAAACACACTTAGACTACAATTGGAACCCAAAAACTACCCATAGATCCTCTTATATGTGATTTAGAAATAATTATTTTCCTTACAATGGGGTTTCAACTCTTGACAAAGATAGAAGATAAGCATTTGCATTCAATAACATTCAACTTTTATAAGGAAATAAATTTGGATCCATCTTC
>JASDQU010589896.1:37332-55496 GCA_032191745.1 Picea mariana | reverse complement strand
AAGCACATTTTTACTTGGAATTCTTACACTTCTTACGCCATCCCACACTCTTAAGGAGTAGATGAGCCTCCCTTAATAAATCCTATAAAAAAAAGGAAATAATAATAAAATAAATAAATATAAATAAATAAAATAACCTTCTCCGAAAAAGGATAGGGGGTCTCATCATGAGCCAACCTACCACAATCATAGCAGATTAACATACGTGGCATTCTCACTATAGCTACCACACCAGGGAAATGGCCTTTGGCATTTAGGGTCAAAGGACAAGAGGTCTCATCACGAGTCGACTTGTTCACTTTTTTACGATCTAGTGAGTGGCATTATTATTATCTAGCCACCAAACCAGGATAGTGGTATTTTTGGGGAAAATACTATTCAAACTATTTATTGAGGATACTGGCTCATCTATGGGTTAAATGGAAACCCTGTCGAGGCTATGGACACCTGCTGGAATCAATGGCTCTACCTATGGTATTGAAGTTTATCTTAATACGCTAATTTTTTATCATGTTCATAGACTTCCTTTCTTAAAAAGGAGGCTATCATTCCTGCTATATTCAACACAAGGGAAAGTAACAAAATTATGACACTTGGCATATTCAAAAAATGTGAACATATTAGGACTGCTCGGAATATTCTTCCTTAACATATTGAATATTGGTATTTAAACTTGTACTTTACACAAAAGGTGTGATTATCATTCATGATTAACATTAAATGCTTTAAAAGTTATTAATGGTCATTCTCCCAACGACAACAACGTAATAATTATCCCACACTTGACTAACCATCATTACGTTCACACATACCGTCAGTCGAGGTCAAACTTTTCATTCATCGCGGGGTGGACATTTTGCACAATTATAGATAAGCCATAATGATTACAGATAATGAAAAAATTCATGTTTCTATATACCAGTGTTGTTCTGTAATGTTTACCATTTCTAGTCATTTTCTTTCACAGGCTAGTCTAATTAGTTTTGTAGTTGGGAACGATAGTTGTCCTGACTTGTTTACATAAGATATGGGTGGCCAAAGCATTCACTGTGAGCCTACATTTCTACAAGTAATTGACCAATAAAGGGACATTCTACATCGTCTAAGGTGGACACGATACTTTAATAGACTGCGGGGATTTGATATAAATGTCGCACTAGCATTTTTCCAAAATTTACAAGGGGGAGTCTCAATAATTTGGGGAGTACAAATACTAGTTACTGATGCCATTATATCCGAGGTAACAGGCCTCTCAAATGAAGGAACACAGTGGAATGGTAAATACATAGCACTCAAGGAAGTTGTGGAGTCCTTCGCAGAACCAAGGGAGGAATTCGATAAGAAGGGAAAAGGCCTCAACCCCACTGCTCTTAGCGAACCCTAGAGGGAGCTAGCAGGCATGGTGCAGATATATATCACATGCGATAGATGATATGACGTGGTTATACCTTGCCACCTCAAGTTTTTGTCAGTCTCAAAACAACGGTTAGTGACAAATCTACCATTCGTTTTTAATACCATGCTGCATGAGGTCATCGAAAGAGCCCAAAAAGGCAAAGACCCTACTAATGTAATCAGTTGTCACGAGTTAGTAAAATTGATAGTAGACATGGCCTTAAATCATACACAAATAATGTGGGGGGACTTAATTGAGCTCGAAAGACCCCTACAAATTGAGCAACCTGAAATCCAACATGAAATTCCTCCACAAGGAATTGAGGCAACCCAGACAGAGGGAGATAATTCCTATTATCACTCCAAGAGTCACTCCCAGACTGTAAATGAGAGTAAGCTTGGTGACATAGAAATAAAAACACTTGATTGGTTTTGTGGATCAATAAAAAGAAAACAAGGAAGGAAAAGGACATTAATCTATTATAAATCAATGATGGACCATTTAGCTACGGAGTCAAGCAAACACCATACTCATTAATTGCAATCAATATGCATATTAGATAAAGGTTTGTTAAATAGAGGAAGAAAAATATAACACAAATAAGAACATCCATAAAGCACATATCCTCTCTTCATAAATGAATCCAAGGTACTTTAATGTAAACAGTGACTAATAGGCAAGATACATCAGATCCTCAGATGCTCAAGAATCCATTAATCAAAGGAAACCATGATCCTCAAGATGTACAATTCATTCAAGTAAGAAGACAAATTAGAAAATAAAACAATATATACAATATGATAACACAAATATCATGAACCTCCAATAACATAAATGTTTACAAAAGCAAAATCCCCTCAGGGTTACAATGATCACATGCAAAGTGCCTCCTACAACTCTCTCATCTCTCTTGCTCATGAATCCCACCCCCCTCCAAGAGAATTCTCCTTAATTAAATATAAATAGAATCAAAATAACCTTAGGAGGTTGAATCCCATCTCCTCCATTGGATTCTAAGCCTTGGAGATAGGTGGCAATAGTTAAAGGGACAAAAATCCAATAAACTGCTAATTTTCAGGAATTTGTTGGAAGTCATTAATAAATTGTTTCCACCTCATTGCATGAGGCCTTTGATGGAGATAAATTCTATGTTCAGGTGTCCCTTGACATCTAAATAATCCTTAAGAATCCATTTGAATCATCCTTTATAGGTGGCAACCTCCCAACAAGGCAAATATCAAAACCATGACCGCTACAAGAAATTCGGTAGCGCCGCTGTAAAATAGTTGGTAGTGCCACTTCTATGTCTAATATATTTCAAACCATAACACATTTTTAAAAAATGAGAGAGGTTTTTGTTATTTGGAATTTTATGAACAAAAACCTCCTCCATTTTTCAAATAAACCTTCTCATTTGTTCATAATATAAGTTTTAAGTTAGTCACTCAAAACTGGCAGAAGCATCCTTGTAAAATAATTATGCACAATTTGGTTTCTACCATAATTTCAGTAGTGAATTTCGGTAGCGCCCGCTTGTGTGTCTACATGCAATTTGGTAGCGTAAATTTTATGAAAACTCTATAAATTCCTTAGCACCATCCATCAAAATAATTGAGATAAAAAAGGAGAACGATTACTTATAGTTGTAGCAACCATCGAGAACTGTAAACACTTCCCATGGGTGATTTTGATGCTTGGAACCTTGTGAGAGTGTTGTCAATGCTTGTTCTTGACACTTGGCACCTTAAATTTGAATGTTGGTCTCTCTCTTGGCACTTTGTGTATAACTTGATCGATATGTTTCCATTGGCCTGTGTCTTTGGATAGTGTTGTCTTGAGATGTCGATTAATGCTTGAACTTAGAGATTGGGCATAACCCAATATAATTTTAATTTTCCCCAAAATAAATAAAATATCCCATAACAATTATATTCATTTTCCAAAATGAATAATGAAGGACTTATGCAAAGCTGAAACATAAACCAATCTTTTGCTAACATAGTTTCCATGGGGGATAGAGTCCTCCCCATGAGGCTCTAAGAAATATTGTCATTTCAGTGCCTTATCCTAGGGATGTGGAGTCATCTGGCTTGTGAAACCGATCTCTGAAAATTCTCAAGACTTATGTAACTGATCTTTCTACCCCTGTAGTAAACTCTTCTTATTCAACCAAGCTAACTTCTATTTCTGCTGCAAACTAGAAAAAAATAAATTCTTGAGCAATGAGATTATTTCCTACCCTACTCTACTCTAACCAGCTCTGCAATTTGGCTAGGTAAATGTTGACTTCCATAACAACCATTCAAGCAATTTTAAAATTGAAGAAACCTCGTCTCTGTCACTAATCAACAACTGATGTTTGAAATGTAACAACAATAATAAAAATTCATTCAAAAAACCATACTCACTTAGAAATACTAATGAGTTTAAAAAATATGAAATCTTCTAGTTCTCTGAAATGTATGATTCGATGAAGGTTGCTACTGGATCTTTGAAATAGAGATCAGAAACATGTTGATTCATAGAGAACTCTTGCTCAGCCATGACTATTTTTCTATTGGAAGGATGATTACTTTATTGTTCTCTTATAATCAGATCTTGATCATCAATCATTTCAACTTCCTCTTCCGAAAGTTCTCAGAGAATGATGATAAAACAATGTTTAAATGACAAGGACTATGATCAGCTAGGAACATGTAGTTTCCTATGCAATCATCAGTTACCATAGATTAATTTTGGTTTGCAAATTGATCATAAAATTCAGACTCATACCTGTCCCTGGAGTACTCTGCAAATATTGAAGAATCCTAACCTGAATTTGAAATAAACTCATATGCTTGATGTTGTTCCAAATCTGCTTCAAACTCGTTACCTTCCTGCTCAAAATATGAACCATACTCACAGTTCACTTGTTTATGTTCTTTCATATTTTCAGAGTAAACCCACTCTCGGATCCTCCTAGAAGCATGGATGTTCTCCTCTACCTCTTGGGCATATTTAGACAAGCTCATTAAGGATGACGATTTCCTTTATAACAAGAGAAGAGCAAGTTATGAATGAATACCTATAACATAATATATCATGGAAGAAGTTTCTATAGTCCAGATCTCCAAAGACATGTCATGATAGATGCTATAAAATCCCTAATTGAAAACAAACAAAGCTTCGTCATGCTCTCTCTTCAAAGCATAAAAAACAACAAGGTATGAATCTAGTGATTTATTCTCACCCAATACTTCAAGAAATAATTAGAGAACTTGATCCAAGAGCCAATAGAATCAACTCTCAGACCCTTTAACCATGCAGCAACATCTATGATCAAATACTTGGAGAAAAATCTCATGATCACATCTTCATGAACTATCTCAAATTGCTCAACAAAATCCTCAAATGATTCCAAGTGTCTCTTAGCTAAAACTTGATTCTCTCCATAAAACCAGGGAAGATATTCATAGCATTCAAGAGGATAAGGATGAAGGATATAGGGCAGCCTTAAAGGCTTGAACATCTTCATCCTGATTTTAATTTGAAAGGTAGTGGGTTGATTATCAAATTTAACAGGTTGATGACAAGGTTCAGGAGTAATGCCCAAAGGTGTTGAAGTCTGAGTAGGTTTAGAATCAATCTTAATTTCCTCAAGGTTACATGGCTGATCATATTCAGAAGGAATTTGAATACAATGATCATCTTTATGGATGGGCTGGGGTGAAGCTACCAAATCTACATCTACAATACAAGCAGACTACAAGCTTTCCTCTTCTAAAGTTGGATATATACAAGAGAGATGATGATTTTCTGAATATACAAAACATAAAATGATTCTCTTTACATGCAAAGGGAAAATCATGAAAGAGATGATAAAGAAATACAACAGTTCATGAAGGAGACTAATGAACTAATACCTAGATTTGAAATCCATCCTCTTCATCTTCTATGAATCAAATCATCCTCAGTGGAGTCTTTAATCGTGGATTCGCAAAGCAGATGATACAATCAATTATGTGTCTTCCTTTTGTCTGCCATCAAAATTCAGAGTTATGTCATTCTTCCCAGGGAAACTAGCTTCACTTCCGTTCCTCGACAATGATGCCAATTATGTTATCACTCCAAGAGTCACTCCTAGACTATAAATGAGAGTAATCTTGGTAACATGGAAATAAAAATACTTGATTGGTTTTGTGGATCAAGAAAAAGAAAACAAGGAAGGAAAAGGGCATTAAGTTGTTGTAAATCAATGATGGACCATTAGGCTATGGACTTAAGCAAACACTCTGCTCATTAAATGAAATCAGTTTGCATATTAGATAAAGGTTTGTTAAATAGAGGAAGTAAAAGATAACACAAAGAAGAACATCCATAAAGCAGAGATCCTCTCTGCAAAAAAGAATCCAAGGTACTTGAATGTAAACAATGACTAATAGGAAAGATACATTAGATCTTCAGATGCTCAAGAATCCATTAATCAAAGGAAACCATGGTCCTCAAGGTGTACAATTCATTCAAGTAAGAAGACAAATTAGAAAAGAAACAAGAGATACAATCTGATAACACAGATATCATGAACCTTCAATAACATAAATGTTTGCAAAAACAAAAGCTCCTTAGAGTTATAATGATCACTTGCAAAGTGTGTCCTACATCTCTCTCATCTCTCTTGCTCATGAAACCCACCCCCCTCCAAGAGATATCTCCTTCCTTAAATATAAAATAGCATCCAAATAACCTTAGGAGGTCGAATCCCATCTCCTCCATTGGATTCTAATCCTTGGAGATAGGTGGCAACAATCAAAGAGATGAAAATCCAACAAACTGCTAATTTTCAGGAATTTGTTGGAAGTCATTAATAAATTGTTTCCACCTCATTGCATGAGGCCTTTGATGGAGATAAATCCTAGGTGCAAGTGTCCCTTGACATATAAATGATCCTTGAGAATCCATTTGAATCCTCCTTGACAGGTGGCAACCTCCCAACAAGGAAGCCTTCAAAACCATGACCGCTACAGGAAATTTGGTAGTGCAGCTATAAAACAATTGGTAGCACCACTTCTATGTCTAATATATATCAAACCATAACACATTTTGAATAACTAAGAGAGGTTTTTGTTATTTGAAATTTTATGAACAAAAACCTCCTCTGGTATTCAAAAATACCTTCTCATTTGTTCATAATCCAAGTTTTAAGTTAGTCACTCAAAACTGGCAGAAGCATCCTTCCGAAATAATTCTACACAATTCGGTTTCTACCAGAATTTTGATAGCGAATTTCGGTAGTGCCTTCCTGTGTGTCTGCGTGCAATTTTATAGCATAAATCCTGTGAAAACTCTGCAAATTCCTTAACACCATCCATCAAAATAATTGAGATAAAAAAGGAGAATGATTACTTACAGTTGTAGCAACCATCAAGAACTGTAAACACTTCCCGTGGGTGCTTTTGATGCTTGGAACCTTGTGAGAGTGTTGTCAATGCTTGTTCTTGACACTTGGCACCTTAAATTTGAATATTGGTCTCTCTCTTGGCGCTTTGTGTGTAACTTGATCAATATGCTGGCATTGGCCCGTGTCTTTGGCTAGTGTTGTCTTGAGATGTCAATTAATGCTTGAACTTGGAGATTAGGCATAACCCAATATAATTTTAATTTTCCCCAAAATAAATAAAATATCCCATAACAATTATATTCATTTGCCAAAATGAATAATGAAGGACTTATGCAAAGCTGAGGCATAAACCAATATTGTGTTAGCAAAGCCCAAATACCAACCCCCCAACCTAAACTAGAAACAAACATTATGCAGTTGGAAAAAACTCAGAGCATGGAGGCAAGAAAATCAAAGAGGAAAATACAGGGAACAATTTCTATTATTGAAACCTCCTCTTTAAAAGAAGAAAGGATAAAGAAACAACACAACCTAAAATCACTCAAGACACTGTACAAACAGAATAGCCATCACATGAAATCCTTGCAGGACAACAGGATGATTTCTTCAGAAGTTATGAAGAGGAGATGTCCCAAGTGTTGGGAAATTTGGGGATATCACTTACTAAATATACAAACAGGATAGAATAACCTCAATCTCAAACTTCGTCTCATTCAAACCCTATCTTTGATCTTCATGATATGGAGATGCCATCTCCTAAGGGAGAAGAACAACCAAAACCTCAGTTTTAGGTGAACAATCCTTTATAACGACAAGAGCGTCCAGAAGATATAGAGAATGAATTACCAATTTATCAAGGCGGGGAAGACCTTGAAATTCCCCTTAGATAGAAAGAAACAACAACAAAAGGAAATAACATAATCAGAAAATTGGAACATAAAAACAAGGCATTGAGGAAGAGGATCAAGAAAATAAAAGTATTAAAACAAAATGTTGGCAAATTTAAAGAAACAATTAGACAACTTAAGAAGACTTTGGAACTGCTCTTAGGTTAGAGAGGTATGCCAAAATGACCATGAAAGAAGAGCCTTCCTGGATTGGATGCAGGTACAGTCCCCCCATTATTTGGTATCCTCCATAGGGTTATCAAAGTGTCTATGAAATTCGTAAGAAAAGGGAAGATGTTTCTTTTCAAGAGCTTAAAGGTAAGCATGGGTTCTGAATACCTAGAGAAGATACCTATCCACCCTTCAGTATCACTGCTTTGTATATAAACTCTCTTGGTTCATGAGGACATGCAAAATGGTAAGTTGGGGGGTATGGTAGGTTGAGAAAAAGGTATAAATATTCTCCTTGTTACTTTGGTTTGTGATATGTTCTTTGTTGACTTTTATATTAATTTGAATTAATTAGGGAAGAAAATGGTTAAAAATATCTTAGGAAATAATATTAAATGATATTAGATATTTTATGAACTTTGGTTTGAATTGTTTCGATTTTATGTAGAAATGGATAATTGTTGTTAACAAAAGATAATTAAGAGGACCATGAAAATGCACATGCCATTGAAGATAGAATAATTCAGACACAAAACGGTTCAAAGGAAGATTGACTTTTTATCTTGCAATCTTCATAAATAGTAAAAGCAATCCTGAGGATCTCTCGATCCTCAGGATAACTTAATTTACTTATCTCATTGTAATATATAAAGGATAGTGAACTATAGAGAGATAACCAAGAATTTGGATCTCTTAATTGTTGACACTTTGTACAACAATCCCATTGTAAATGACTTACCAATTATGGAATTAATGAAAGCTTCAAGCGTTTTGATCATTTCTGCGTACTAAGTTTTTCGTAGCAATATCTTCTGAAGACTGTGGGCCTAGTCAACAGAAGCTACTGTCTCATATGTAATATTATCAATTCTGTTATAGTTTTATGCTTTTAATTTCCTTTCAATAGTTAAGATAGACTTGTTAATGTGCTGATTCTTTTATGAATTGGTTATGTTGTTCCATTCGCAGAGAATAGATGTTCCATTTGGAGATTATCAATTGATGTTCTATTTCCATTTGTTGTCAATTTATCACTTGTGAATTCCTTTCATTTAAATTCACATTCGTTGTTCCTTTTATTAAAACTGCATTTCTTTTTTCCTTTCGTTTAATTTGCATTTGTTGTTCCTCCTTAAATATTCAGTAGATCGTTGTTCCTTTCCCGTAGATTAATTAATCATTGAGAGATTGATTCATTGAGTGTTTTCATAGACTAAATTTCCGTTTCTTAGATAGATGAATAAATTCAGTAATTGGTTAATGTGTTTATTTATGGTGTGTTTCCACTCAGAATATATTTTTGTTGATTGAATTTATTAGTTTCATAGTTTTTAGTCAATGTGTGAAGAACTTGATTATCGCAATAATTTAGATAGACTGGGATTTTATGTAACTGAATTATCTACATGATTTAACCCTCTATGACTATCTGCATAGACTTTGCTAACATTCTTGAGAGAAAAGACGAATTCTTGGTTGATAAAATTAATGTCAGACTAAGGTTGTTTTTAGGAAATCTTTAGATCCCAACACCTTGTCACCACAGTTGTCATCACTTCATCCCCTTCTATAATCCTCACTTGATAGTATCATTGTCTCGAGTCTAGCTTTGAAAAGACATTGGCCTTGGCCAAGTTTTCAAAGAAATCTATGGCTAGAGGAAGGGGTATTGATTCTTGATGGTCTTGTTTCTCAATGCATGGTAATACAAGCACATCCATAGATCAATGGTGTCCTTATTATTTTGGAAGAGGATAGGTACACCATATTGTGCTATAGAAGGTAAAATGAACCCAATTTCAACCAAATCCTTCAATTTTCACCTCAATTATACCATTTGAGGACCTAAAAGTTGATAAAGATCCTTTTTCGAAGGTTGTTTCCCTCGTTCCACTCTATACGATGGTCAACAATGCACCTAGGTGGGAATACTTTTGACAATGAATCAGACATCCTATTTGAGAGTTCATCCAATAAATCAATAAGTGGCAATGGAATATGAATCCTCACTCCACCCTCATCCACTTCCAATGACTACTGCAAAATTTTGTACTTTTGGGTTCCTAGCAACCCTCTTCACACTCAATGTGGATACAATTTGCACCTTTATATAT
The DNA here is from genome assembly GCA_032191745.1 of Picea mariana. Lineage (NCBI taxonomy): Eukaryota > Viridiplantae > Streptophyta > Pinopsida > Pinales > Pinaceae > Picea > Picea mariana. Next base: position 45,551 of record JASDQU010589896.1, on the reverse strand, counting down.
CGCTTCCTTGATGTTGTGTGCAAAAAAAAAGGGTTCCACTCACCAAGTATAAACAACTTATCTAAAAAAGGAAAGAGAATTGATTACATTCTCCTTAGGAACTCTTGGCCAAGGATGACCACAAAGTCATCCATAAACAACACTATGAAGTCTACTTGACCTTTCCACTTGTACAATTTCATGTGAATTATGGAAGCAACCCTTTATATTGCCTTTTCCTTAGAGTTAATTTATTTCACCAAAGCTTCGCACGGACTAAGTCTAAGTTCCAACTCACATGATAACTCCTTTCAAAAGAAGTTGTGTGAGGTAGTAGTATCAAATAACACCTAAAACATCCTTCCATTAATAATCAAATACACAAAATATATTTGGCGGTCACGTCTCCCTTGGTTTCTATCTAAGGTTCCAATCCTATGAAACCTTTCATCCATACAATTCTATCATCAAAAAGTTGTTAAGTGAAACAAAAAAAAGTAAGAATGATCAATTTAACTCTATTCGAAATGGATTTCCAAGGCGTAATACACAACATCATCTCCAACAGTTCTATGGGGGGGATTTTTAGTCCAACTATACTTGGCACCAAAGCTATCTACAAGGTGTCCTCTAGTATTGTCACATGCATCTTAACTAGGGTGAGGTGCACCCCGAGTCATGGCAGGAAACTCATCTAAGTTTCTCTTAGATCGATTATGGATCACATCAACAATTCAGTATCAATCTTTGCCTCTTTCCAACACATAGTGTTCCTTGAAATTATTCCAAAATTATGTTTGCAAGGTATCTACAACACTTGCAGTAAGTGTTGTCACCATGAGAACCCCACTATTTTAATCTTTGTCTTGGTTGGTAGATGATATAAAATATGACTCAAATATATCAAGTCACCCTCCCAACTGATTTATTCCTTTTGTGGCATGGTTAAGAGCACCTAACACAATTCTAAAACCAACTTCTTGGATAATTTGAGCCATAATACCACCTGTCGTGGACCTAAACATATTTCCTGAAATGTTTCCTTTTGTAATCTCTAGTCATTTGACACTACATTTCCTCCTATCTAGTTGCTTTAACAAACTACACCTACGACAACCAGACTATTCCTCTTCACTCAAAGTCTACCCATAACTTTGTAACCATGCCAAGTCCTACACAACTTAGTCTTATCCATCAATACACCATGTGCATGTCTAGCCATGGCCTAAAACTCCCTTGGTATTACTTATTCAAATTTATGCTTAGGAAATAGAGAATAGGAAAAATTAAACACATAGAAAATATAGCACAACATATGTGGTCAAGCAATATCAAGTTAGTTCCTAACACTTTTTTGTTCAATATATGGAAGAATGTTACATTGATACAAAGAGGGGAGTTCAACCACTACTTGCAGCTCAATTACAACAATACAAAGATACCAAGCTTAGTCACCTTCTGAAAAATTTCCTCCAACCTTCATATTATCCAACCCAAGAAGCATTCACAATCCTTCCTCCTATAGGTTCTATTTCCCTCTTAGTCACTTAGCCAACTTACCAACCTATGGTTCCAACCCTTTTCCAAGAAAACCATATACCTCTAGATGACTCTCACATGCTTGATCTCTTATTTTTCTATCCTCCTTCCATGCTTTATCTCATTGAGCTACTCCATACTTATACATGTCTTTCCCATCACTTGGACAAGTTGTGATGCATGGAGTGGACCCAATTCACTCAAGTTGACTCATTTCTCCATGCACACCAGTCCACTCGCATCACCCCAATCCCCCCTCACAATATGTCTACCTAGCTCATCTATGCTTAGGTCATCACAACCATCAAGTCATCCAGTTGTCAATGCCCAAGTGCACCCAAGTTCAACTAAGTCCATTGAATCTCCAAGTCATGGGGACAAGTCACCTTTGGGTCCAATCATAAACATTGTGTACCCAAGGAATCCCACTCATTTTGTATAAAGTTAACTTGGGAAGTAACCATTCTATCTATCCATTTGGGTAGGCACCTCAAATTATTCCATATTTGTAAGGTACCAGGTATATTATATTAGAATAGAAGAGAAACAATGAAAAAAATAACATTGAGATAGCAACAGAATATGAAAATACTGCAGAGATAATAGCAGAACAACAAATTGTATGGAACCACAACACCAGAATTATACCTTTATTGATAGGAAACAAGGTTGAATTGCCTCTTCGAGGGGGAAACCTCCAGCAGTGAAAATATCTATTACAATAATTCTTCAAGACAAATATTCTCATACCCTCTACTCCTATTTATACTAAATCTATCTATCCAAAAGAACAATCTAGAGGAAGATCCTTCTAGAAGCAGAAGATTATATTAGGTATTCTTACATTTGAATCATTCCTCCTTATCGCTAGGCCTTATTAATATTGACCTTTATTACATGGAAATATATTATTCTACTCACTTGAGGGGTTAGGTAGGATAGGTCCCTAACATGACCTCCCCCTTAAAATCAACATTTTCCTCAAGGCTTGAGATGAGGAAATTGTTGCAGAACATTAGTTGGATCCTAGGTGGCATCTACTGTAATTGTATCTCTCCATTGAAGTAACACTTCCTTGATGATGTGCTGACGAAGATGATGCTCACGCTGGTCCAAAACGGCTTGTGGATGAAACCAGATGGATCCTTCTTCATCCAAATCGGGAGGGTTGTTTTGAGTTTGGAACTTAGTTCCAATCACCTTATTTAAGAAGGAGAGATGAAAGACAGGATGGAGCCTAGAAGAAATGGAGAAATCTAACTAATAGGCCGCCTATCCCATGTTCTTGAGAACTGTATAAGAACCATAAAATTTGGGCACAAGTTTCTGACAATGTTCTGCCTTGAATGAAGTTTGCTTATAAGGTTGCAGTTGAATAAATATCTGGTCTCCTTCAACAAATTGACGTTATGAGTGACCTTGATCGACTTTTTGGTTCATGTTATTTTGAGCCATGACCAAGTTCTATTTGAGGGTATAGAGAATAGATTCTTTAATTCTAAGCATTTGGTCAACCTCTTGGACCTTCGAGACCCTTGGCATGTAGGAGAGAATGGATGGTGACTTTTGTCCATATACTGCTTCAAAAGGAGTCATGCGAGTAGCTATATGGTAAGAAGTGTTGTGCCACCATTCAACTAATGGTAACCATTGAGCCCATTGATTTTTCCTTTCAAAGGTAAAACACCTCAAATAAGTCTCCAAACACTTGTTTACAACTTCATTTTGACCATCAATCTAGGGATGATAGGAGGTGTTGAGATGCAATTGGGTTCCCTGTAGCCTGAGCAGTTCTTCCTAAAAAAAAATTGGTGAAAGTGGGATCTCGATCGGAAACAATAGAATGAGGAATTCCATGAATCTTGAAGACATGATCCATGAAAAGTTGATCCATAGTGGATGCAGTAAATGGATGTTGAAAAGCACAAAAATGAGCATACTTGGAAAGACGATCAACTACACCATGATGTCTGACTTATTTCCTAATTTAGGTAATCCCACAATAAAATCCATAGAGATGTACCTCCAAATAGTGGGTAGAATTGGAAGCAGTTGGAGTGTGCCGGAAGATTTGATTGTTTAACCCTTGTTACATTGACAAGCATCACATTATTCCATAAAATTGTGAACGTCCTTTTTCATACCATCCCAGAAAAAAGAACGTTTGACCCGGTAATAGGTTTTGGTAAAACTTGCATGCCCAACTGTGGGTGTAGCATGAAGCTCAGAAAGAACCATGGATTTAAGTTGTGACTGTTTACTTAAATACAAACAACCTTTGTAGCGAAGCTCATCATTGTGCCAAGAGTACCCTGGGGAAACTCGAGATTTGGCTTGCAATTGTTCGATTAGATGTGAAATTTTAGGATCTTATATCCATTCCTGGCGAACAGCTTGGATCCAATATGGTACAATGAAGGATAGGGAGAAAAGGGATCCTTCATCTTCATATTTTCAATAAAGAGCGTCAACAACGACATTTTATTTTCCTTTCTTGTAAATGATCTCATAATCATATCCAAAGAGCTTAGTTACCCATTTTTGTTGCTCAAGAGAGGAAGGTTGTTGCTCCAAAAAATACTTAAGGCTTTGATCATCTGTCTTAATTTGGAATCCTTTCTCCAAGAGATAAGAGCGTCAAATATCCACTGCATGTAGAATAACCAACATTTCCTTTTCATAGATTGATTGGCCCAAATGGCATCCTGACAATTGTTTTTTGGTAAAGGAAAAAGGTTTTACCTCTTGCATAAGGACTACTCCAATTCCTCTCCCAGAGGCATCACATTCTAGAACAAAGGTCTTTGTTAAATCAGGAAGGGCCAAAACCAGAGTAGTACACATAACCACTTTCAAGGCTTGAAACGCCTAATCAGCTGCAAGAGTCCAAGTGAAAGAATTATTTTTAAGGAGAGAAGTGAGAGGCACTGCAATATTTTCATAATTATAAACAAAATTGTGATAGTAGTATGTTAAAACCATAAAACCACGCAAGCTTTTGATAGTCTTGGGGCGAGGCCAATCCTACATTACTTCAATATTCTTAGGATCCACCGGGACACCAACATTGCAAACAATATGACCCAAGTACTCGACTTCTGAGGAGTCAAATGAACATTTCGAGTGTTTGAGGAAAATTTGATGATACGAGAGTAGATGGAGAACTTCATCCACATGGGAAAGATGGGATTTCCAAGTTTTACTATATATGAGAATATCATCAAAGAAAACTAAGAAAAAATGATGGAGAAAATTACAGAAGACATGATTCATGAGGCTTTGGAAGGTGGAGGGGGAATTACATAGGCCAAAGGGCATGACCAAGAACTCATAGTGACCCTCATGAGTTCGAAAGGCAGTCTTGGTGATGTCAACTTCTTGCATACGTATCTGGTGGTAGCCATAATGCAGATCAAGTTTAGTGAAGTACCGAGAACCACTCAACTCATCCAAGAGATCATCAATGACAGGAATGGGAAACTTGATCTATGGTGAGTTTATTGAGGTCATGGAAGTCAAGAAACTTGTGTTTTTGGTTGTTACTCTCTCTTCCTACTTTCTATTCTGACCCATGTTTAGATCTGAACAAATTTCCAACAAATCCCTCTAAAACTATCGGCCCTCCTGGTAAACTAGAAGGAAACATAGCACACATAATGTACTACGCGGTCTCACCTGAGACAATTTTATGGGTGACTACAATGCTCAAGTGCTTGCAGTCTGGGAATGAGTGGGAATCTGGGATTGTATTTTTTTATCTTCATTTATTTCATCTATTGTCCATCTATATTAAACACTATGTCGTTCTTTATTCATGCATGTAAATCAATAGACCTAACTACCTCATTAATACATTCATCTAATGTTTAACCATTGATAGTAAGGACATAAACAATAATCATTTTTCATAACACATGATCTACCGTGGTTCACCCCCTCTTGGGCTACATGCACAAAGATATGGATTCTTAGGCTCTTTTATTATGGTTATGTAACATATAGCGCCGCACACACTACAACTCTGTTTATATGATTACAAAAAAGGCTCTACAACCTTTGTGAGGCTAAGTAAATCACACCAGGATCCTTAGCCTATGATCTAACCCTGAATTTCTATTTGCCTCACCCTCCCACAACTCAACATCTTACAAAAAGGTATCAGATCCTACAATTGTTTTTCCTTGCTACGCAAAATAGTCTTCTCTAACATGCTAGATCTCCCCACCCTAGAAATTCTTGGTACTTATTCTTGGCTTCTCAGCCATTACAATGTCTTACAAAAACCCTAACCCTAATGTAGTTAGGTTTTCCTGCATGCATGCCTCACATGTTGCTTTTCCTCTTTTCCCGATGCCACTTTTCCTTTATTCCCGGCGTGCTCCCCTGTTTTCTGGCGATGCTCTGATTCCATCAATGTTTCTTCGATTTCTCTCAACATTGGTTTGTGCCAATAGTCCCCCAAAACTGACATAGTGAATCATCCCAAGTAATTCATGGATTCCAACATCTTTTACTGCCTATGATAGTGCATCGTACATCTCTTTTATCCACTGGAATTTATCCTGAGATTGGTTTCTCTTCTCTATAATTACATCTACTACCTGCACGATGATTGGAGGTCTTAATATCTCTCCCCCATCCAAGCCTATCCGGTCGATGTACACTTTCCCTACGTCGATCTCCATGACCAGTTGCTCTCCCTTCTCCTGTAAGGGATCCAACTGAGCATGTCTTTCCATCTTTTGTGTCTGCACCACTTTTTATTCTTCCTATAGGTTCTTCATCTCTGTGGTATTTTTGATCTTTTCTAGCAGGGACATTGTTCTTCATTCTGTTGAGCACTCAATACACCATAAAAATCCTTATCACATTTTTTACTTTCTGGGTACCACTTGATCTTCTGCGTTGTCTTATTCAATTTCATTAATTTCAGAAATGTTTTGTCTTTGCTTATTTTCATGACTCTCATCACCTATTCAGGTTTGTTTGAAATTATGAAACCCCATAACTAAAATACCTTAACAATTGAATTAAGAATCGACAGTCAAACACTGCACCCAATGCACTCAGGTTCGGCATGAGAAAGAATTCAAAGAAGAAAGAGGAACCACTCAAAAACCCACATTCGTCGAGCGCTGATCTTCATCGGCATCGACAGAAAGAATTTCTAGATTATGTAATTTTTTTTTTCGCATAAAGGTTTGAGAGATAGCCGATCCTCTTCGACATTGGTAAGATACGAGGGGAATAGACGTTAACGAAGGATTAAAAGAAATTGTCGATATCCAATGCCCGATGCAATTTATCAAGATCAAGGAAAACCTAGAAAGATCATAATAAACATTTTGACCACGATAAATTTATCCTCGATCGCTGATCCCCAATGCAGTTTTCGGCATCGGGACTTTTTCAAGGGAGCTAACCCGAGAGAGCTTTGGTAGGCTTATCACCGATCATCGATCCTTGGCACTTTTTCGACATCGGCAAGTTGAGGTTTGTTTTAGAATGAATATATTAAGGAAATTCCCAACTCTGACTAACATGAGCGAAATAATTCACTGGTCTCCAACACCACGTGTCTTTACCAAGTAAGAAGGTTGTACGATCTAGTTCTATCCCGAGTCATTTTTGGTTACCTAGGTCCTAGTCACACCCCCGAGTCAGCTTTGTCATGTCATCACTATACAGTAAGATCGATCTGCGTCAGATATTTTACAGGAGAGTATCAATGAAAAATATTCATAGTGTGACCCCGATCCCCGATCCACCCACTGAAGGAGCGACATGACGAGACATTTTCAACATTAGATATGATTGGATTTTGGGAATTTAAGGAGATAATTAATACCCGATACTACATTATTTTATACCTCGTGGACCAATCAAAACATCGTTTTGGAATCACCGACAGACCACATCACCACCCACGCCTCCGCCATCAACCCATGATGAATTTAAGTTCTAGAGATTTGGCAGAAGATTTATTGAAAATTCACTCATAACTTGAATTGAATGGCTAATGTGACACGGTAGGTTCTTTCCTATTTAAAATATCATGAACCATTGTGAATGAATTCATTCTACGTGTAAGAGAATTCCAGAGCATCCAAAGGAGCAAGAGGATCAACTCGAAGGCTGTATCGACCCAGTGATTATCAAAATAACCAGGTTTTAAAAGGCTTCAAAGAAACAATGTCACTGATAAATCCAACCACCAAATATTCATCGAAAGAACCAAAGCTAAAAGAAGACAGATAGGTGAAGGTTCTTCTCTAGGAACCACAAGTAAATTGGAGTACATCCCTAGGCCGGAGCTTGTCATCAAGAAAACAACGAAGAAAATTTTCATCCAGCCTCCGGCCTTTGGCGATATAGAGGCAAGCACTGGGTCTAGGATGACTCTCCCATAGTGGACAGATCTCTTTAATAGGGATCAGCCAAGAAAAATAACCAGAATATGTCCCACACAGTGATACAGACATAAGGATGCTAGACGACCAGGTATTCCTGAACATATGACGGTCATATATACAAGAAGTTTACCAACCGAAGCACTAGCTATTATGGGACAATTAACTTGAGGGAGCCATACGACTATTTGATGGCTCTCATTTGCTAGTTATATAGAGAGAAAGACAGCTCCAAGTTTTTGGAAGCATGGATGCCTTTGGCATACATAGTTGCAGCTTCAACTGGGGAGA
>JASDQU010589896.1:10476-37081 GCA_032191745.1 Picea mariana | reverse complement strand
AAAGACTTCCCTGGGTTGATAATTTATGTTTCACTTAGTTGTTTAAAATTAATTAAGCAATTATAGTGACCAACAGTCACGTCTCCCTTGGTTTCTATCCAAGGTTCCAATCCTATGAAACCTTTCATCCATACAATTCTATCATCAAAAAGTTGTTAAGTAAAACAAAAAAAAGTAAGAACGATCAATTTAACTCTATTCGAAATGAATTTCCAAGGCATAAAACACAACATCATCTCCAAAAGTTCTATGGGGGGGATTTTTAGTCCAACTATACTTGGCACCAAAGCTATCTACAAGGTGTCCTCTAGTATTGTCACATGCATCTTAACTAGGGTGAAGTGCACCCTGATTCATGGTAGGAAACTCATCTAAGTTTCTCCTAGATCGATTATGGATCACATCAACAATTCAGTATCAATCTTTGCCTCTTTCCAACACACAGTGTTCCTTGAAATTATTCCAAAATTATGTCTGCAAGGTATCTACAACACTTGCAGTAAGTGTTTTCACCATGAGAACTCCACTATTTTAATCTTTGTCTTGGTTGGTAGATGATATAAAATATGACTCAAATATATCAAGTCACCCTCCCAACTGATTTCTTCTTTTTGTGGCATGGTTAAGAGCACCCAACACAATTCTAAAACCAACTTCTTGGATAACTTGAGCCATAATACCACCTGTCATGGACCTAAAAATATTTCCTGAAATGTTTCCTTTTATAATCTCTAGTCATTCGACACTACATTTCCTCCTATCTAGTTGCTTTAACAAACTACACCTACGACAACCAGATTATTCCTTTTCACTCAAAGTCTACCCATAACTTTGTAACCATGCCAAGTCCTACAGAACTTAGTCTTATCCATCAATACACCATGTGCGTGTCCAACCATGGCCTAAAACTCCCTTGGTATTACTTAGTCAAATTTATGCTTAGGAAATAGAGAATAGGAAAAATTAAACACATAGAAAATATAGCACAACATATGTGGTCAACCAATATCAAGTTAGTTCCTAACACTTTTTTATTCAATATATGGAAGAATGTTACATTGATACAAATAGGGGAGTTCAACCACTACTTGCAGCTCAATTACAACAATACAAAAATACCAAGCTTAGTCACCTTTTGAAAAATTTCCTCCAACCTTCATATTATCCAACACAAGAAGCATTCACAATCCTTCCTCCTATAGGTTCTATTTCCCTCTTAGTCACTTAGGCAACTTACCAACCTATGGTTCCAACCCTTTTCCAAGAAAACCATATACCTCTAGATGACTCTCACATGCTTGATCTCTTATTTGACTGTCTTCCTTCCTTGCCTTATCTCATTGAGTTATTCCATACTTATACATGTCTTTACCATCACTTGGACAAGTTGTGATGCATGGAGTGGACCCAATTCACTCAAGTTGACTCATTTCTCCATGTACACTGGTCCAATCGCATCACCCCAATCCCCCCTCACAATATGTCTACCTAGCTCATCTATGCTTAGGTCATCACAACCATCAAGTCATCCAGTTGTCAATGCCCATGTGCACCCAAGTTCAACTAAGTCCATTGCATCTCCAAGTCACGGGGACAAGTCACCTTTGGGTCCAAACATAAACATTGTGTACCCAAGGAATCCCACTCATTTTGTATAAAGTTAACTTGGGAAGTAACAATTCTATCTATCCATTTGGGTAGGCACCTCAAATTATTCCATATTTGTAAGGTACCAGGTATATTATATTAGAAGAGAAGAGAAACAATGAATAAAATAACACCGAGATAGCAACATAATATGAAAATACTGCAGAGATAATAGCGGAGCAACAAATTGTATGGAACCACAACACTAGAATTACACCTTTATTGATAGGAAACAAGGTTGAATTGCCTCTTCGAGGGGGAAACCTCCAGCAGTGAAAATATCTATTACAATAATTCTCTAAGACAAAGATTCTCATAGCCTCTACTCCTATTTATACTAAATCTATCTATCCAAAAGAACAATCTAGAGGAAGATCCTTCTAGAAGTAGAAGATTCTATTAGGTATTCTTACATTTGAATCATTCCTCCTTATCTCTAGGCCTTATTAATATTGAACTTTATTACATGGAAATATATTATTCTACTCACTTGAGGGGTTAAAATCAACCTTTTCCTCAAGGCTTGAGATGAGGAAATTGTTGCAGAACATTAGTTGGCTCCTAGGTGCCATCTACTGTAATTGTATCTCTCCATTGAAGTAACACTTCCTTGATGATGCGCTGACGAAGATGACACTCACGTTGGTCCAAAACGGCTTGTGGCTGCAACCAGATGGATCCTTCTTCATCCAAATGGGGAGGATTGTTTTGAGTTTTGCACTTAGTTCCAATCACCTTATTTAAGAAGGAGAAATGAAAAACAAGATGGAGCCTAGAAGAAATGGAGAAAGCTAACTAATAGTCCACCTATCCCATGTTCTTGAGAACTGTATAAGAACCATAAAATTTGGGCACAAGTTTCTGACAATGTTCTGCCTTGAATGAAGTTTGCTTATAAGGTTGCAGTTGAATAAATATCTGGTCTCCTTCAACAAATTGACGTTATGAGCGACCTTGATTGACTTTTTGCTTCATGTTATTCTGAGCCATGACCAAGTTCTGTTTGAGGGTATAGAGAATAGATTCTTTAATTGTAAGCGTTTGGTCAACCTCTTGGACCTTTGAGACACTTGGCATGTAGGAGAGAACGGATGGTGACTTTTGTCCATATACTGCTTCAAAAGGAGTCATGCGAGTAGCTATATGGTAAGAAGTGTTGTGCCACCATTCAACTAATGGTAACCATTGAGCCCATTGATTTTTCCTTTCAAAGGTAAAACACCTCAAATAAGTCTCCAAACACTTGTTTACAACTTCATTTTGACCATCAATCTAGGGATGATAGGAGGTGTTGAGATGCAATTGGGTTCCCTATAGCCTGAGCAGTTCTTCCTAAAAAAATTTGGTGAAAGTGGGATCTCAATCGGAAACAATAGAATGAGGAATTCCATTAATCTTGAAGACATGATTCATCAAAAGTTGATCCATAGTGGATGCAGTAAATGGATGTTGAAGAGCACAAAAATGAGCATACTTGGAAAGATGATCAACTACACCATGATGTCTGACTTATTTCTTGATTTAGGTAATCCCACAATAAAATCCATAGAGATGTACCTCCAAATAGCGGATATAATTGGAAGCGGTTGGAGTGTGCCAGGAGATTTGATTGTTTAACCCGTGTTACGTTGACAAGCATCGCACTTTTCCACAAAATTGTGAATGTCCTTTTTCATACCATCCCAGAAAAAAAGAACATTTGACCCGGTAATAGGTTTTGGTAAACCCTGCGTGCCCAGCTGTGGGTGTAGCATGAAGCTTAGAAAGAACCGTGGATTTAAGTTATGACTGTTTACTTAAATACAAACAACCTTTGTAGCGAAGCTCATCATTGTGCCAAGAGTACCCTGGTGAAACTGGAGATTTGGCTTGCAATTGTTGGATCAGATGTGAAATTTTAGGATCTTGTATCCATTCTTGGTGAACAACTTGGATCCAATATGGTACAATGAAGGATAGGGAGAAAAGGGTTCCTTCATCTTCATATTTTCAATAAAGAGCGTCAACAACGACATTTTATTTTGCTTTCTTGTAAATGATCTCATAATCATATCCAAAGAGCTTAGTTACCCATTTTTGTTACTCAAGAGAGGAAGGTTGTTGCTCCAAAAAATACTTAAGGTTTTGATCATCTGTCTTAATTTGGAATCCTTTCTCCAAGAGATAAGAGTGTCAGATATCCAATGCATGTAGAATAACCAACATTTTCTTTTCATAGATTGATTGGCCCAAATGGCGTTCTGACAATTGTTTTTTGGTAAAGTAAAAGGGTTTTCCCTCTTGCATAAGGACTACTCCAATTCCTCTCCCAGAGGCATCACATTCTAGAACAAAGGTCTTTGTTAAATCAGGAAGGGCCAAAACCAGAGTAGTACACATAGTCGTTTTCAAGGCTTGAAACGCCTGATCAGCTGCAAGAGTCCAAGTGAAAGAATTATTTTTAAGGAGAGAAGTAAGAGGCACTGCAATATTTTCATAATTATAAACAAAATTGTGATAATAGCCTGTTAAAACCATAAAACCACACAAGCTTTTGATAGTCTTGGGGTGAGGCCAATCCTACATTACTTCAATATTCTTAGGATCCACCAGGACACCAACCTTGCAAACAATATGACCCAAGTAATCGACTTCTAAGGAGTCAAATGAACATTTAGAGTGTTTGAGGAAAATTTGATGCTACGAGAGTAGATGGAGAACTTGACCCACATGGGAAAGATGGGATTGCCAAGTTTTACTATATATGAGAATATCATCAAAGAAAACTAAGACAAAATTATGGAGAAAATTACAGAATACATGATTCATGAGTCTTTGGAAGGTGGAGGGGGAATTACACAGGCCAAAGGGCATGACCAAGAACTCATAGTGACCCTCATGAGTTCGAAAGGAAGTCTTGGTGATGTCAACTTATTGCATACGTATCTGGTGGTAGCCATAATGTAGATCAAGTTTAGTGAAGTACCGAGAACCACTCAACTCATCCAAGAGATCATCAATGACAGGAATGGGAAACTTGACCTCGATGGTGAGTTTATTGAGGTCATGGAAGTTAGGAAACATGTGTTTTTGGTTGTTACTCTCTCTTCCTACTTCCTATTATGACCCATGTTTAGATCTGAACAGCGTTCCAACAAATCCCTCTAAAACTATCGACCCTCCTGGTAAACTAGAAGGAAACATAGAACACAGAATGTACTGCGTGGTCTCACCCGAGACAGTTTTATGGGTGACTACAATGCTCAAGTGCTTGCAGTCTGGGAATGAGTGGGAATCTTCGATTGCATTTTTTGATCTTCATTTATTTCATCTATTGTCCATCTATATTAAACACTCTATCGTTCTTTATTCATGCATGTAAATCAACAGATCTAACTACCTCATTAATACATTCATCCAAGGTTTAACCATTGATAGTAAGAACATAAACAAGAATAATTTTTCATAACACATGATCTACCATGGTTCACCCCCTCCTGGGCTACATGCACAAAGATATGGATTCTTAGGCTCTTTTATTATGGTTATGTAACATATATCACCGCACACACTACAACTCTGTTTATACGATTACAAAAAAGTATCTACAACCTTTGTGAGGTTGAGTAGATCACACCAGGATCCTTAGCCTGCGATCTAGCCCTCAAGTTCTATTTGCCTCACCCTCCCACAACTCAACATCTTACAAAAAGGTATCAGATCCTACAATTGTTTTTCCTTGCTACGCAAAATAATCTTCTCTAACATGCTAGATCTCCCCTCCCTAGAAATTCTTGGTACTTATTCTTGGCTTCTCATCCATTACAATGTCTTACAAAAACCCTAACCCTAATGTAGTTAAGTTTTCCTGCATGCATGCCTCACATGTTTCTTTTCCTCTTTTCTTGATACCACTTTTCCTTTATTCCCGATGTGCTGCCCTATTTTTTGGCGATGCTCTGATTCCATCAATGCTTCTTTGATTTCTCTCAACATTGTCTTGTGCCAACAGTCCCCCAAAACTGACATAGTGAATCATCCCAAGTAATTCATGGATTCCAACATCTTTTACTGCCTGTGATAGTGCGTCGTACATATCTTTTATCCACTGGAATTTATCCTGAGATTGGTTTATGTTCTCTATAATTACATCTACTACCTGCATGATGATTGGAAGTCTTAATATATCTCCCCCATCCAAGCCTATCTGGTCAATGTACACTTTCTCTAGGTCGATCTCCATGACCAGTTGCTCTTCCTTCTCCTGTAAGGGCTCCAATTGAGTATGTCTTTCCATCTTTTGTGTCTGCACTGCTTTTTCTTCTTCCTGTAGGTTCTTCATCTCTGTGGTAGTTTTGATATTTTCTAGCAGGGACATTGTTCTTCATTCTGTTGAGCACTCAATACACCCTAAAAATCCTTATCACATTTTTTACTTTTTGGGTACCACTTGATCTTCTGCATTGTCTTATTCAATTTCATTAATTTGAGAAATTTTTTGTCTTTGCTTATTTTCATGACTCTCATCACCTATTCAGGTTTGTTTGAAATTATGAAACCCCATAACTAAAATACCTTAACAATTGAATTAAGAATCGACAGTCAAACACTACACCCAACGCACTCAGGTTTGGCATGAGAAAGAATTCAAAGAAGAAAGAGGAACCACTCGAAAACCCACATTCGTCGAGCGCTAATCTTCATCAGCATCGACAGAAGGAAGTTCTAGTTTACGTAAGTTTTTTTTTCGCATAAAGGTTCGAGAGATAGCCGATCCTCTTCAACATTGGTAAGATATGAGGAGGACAGACATTAACGAAGGATGAAGAGAAATTGTCAATATCCAATGCCTGATGCAATTTATCGAGATCGAAGAAAACCCAAAAGGATCATAATAAACATTTTGACCACGATAAATTTTTCCCCAATCGTTGATCCCCAATGCAGTTTTCGGCGTCGGGAATTTTTCAAGGGAGTTGACTCGAGAGAGCTTTGGTAGGCTTATCACCAATCGTCGATCCTTGGCACTTTTTCAACATTGGCAAGTTGAGGTTTGTTTTAGAATGAATAGATTAAGGAAATTCCCGACTCCGACTAACACGAGAGAAATAATTCACTGGTCTCCAACACCATGTGTCTTTACCAGGTAAGAAGTTTGTATGATCTAGTTCTATCCCGAGTCATTTTTGGTTACCTAGGTCCTAGTCACACCCCCGAGTCAGCTTTGTCGCATCAACACTGTACAGTAAGATCGATCTGCGTCAGATCTTTTATAGGAGAGTATCAATGAAAAATATTCATAGCATGACCCCGATCCCCGATCCACCCACTGAAGGAGCGACACGACGAGACATTTTCAACGTTAGATATGATCATATTTTGGGAATTTAAGGAGATAATTAATACCTGATCCTACATTATTTTTTACCTCATCGACCAATCAAAACATCCTTTTGGAATCACCAATAGACCACATCACCATTCGCACCTCCGCCATCAACCCATGATGAATTTAAGTTCTAGAGATTTGGCAGAAGATTTATTGAAAATTCATTCATAACTCAAATTGAATGGCTAATGTGACATGGTAGGTTCTTTCCTATTTAAAATATTATGAACCGTTGTGAATAAATTCATTCTACGCGTAGGATAATTCCAGAGCGTCCAAAGGAGCAAGAGGATCAACTCGAAGGTTGTATCGACCCCGTGATTATCAAAATAACCAGGTTTTAAAAGGCTTCAGAGAAACAATGTCACCGATAAATCCAACCACCAAACATTATTCAAGAGCACCAAAGATAAAAGAGATAGAGATAGGTGAAGGTTCTTCTCTAGGAACCACAAGGAAACTGGAGTACGTCCCTAGGCCGAAGCCTGTCATCAAGAAAACAATGAAGAAAATTTTCATCCAGCCTCTAGCCTTTGGCGATATAGAGGCAAGCACTGGGTCTAGGATGACTCTCCCACAGTGGACGGATCTCTTTAATCGGATTAGCAGAGAAAAATAGCCAGAATATATCCCACACAGTGATCTGGACATAAGGATGGTCGACGACCAGGTATTCTCGAACATATGATGGTCATATATACAAGAAGTTTACCAACCGAAGCACTAACTGTTATGGGACAATTAACTTGAGGGAGCCATATGACTATTTGATGGCTCTCATCTGCTAGTTATATAGAGAGAAATACTGCTCGAATTTTTCAGAAGCATGGATGCCTTTGGCATACATAGTTGCAACTTCAACTGGGGAGAAATAATCTCCAAGCAAATAAGAACCTATGTGCAACAGGCTCAGACGCTGAAGGAAGGGGAAGAAACAAATTTTTACATGGCTTCATACCTTCTTGATGTCATGTGTGCTAGGAACATCTTTGTCGGCATGAATCTGAGTTGGCATGTTGCAGAGTTCCCGGTCCACGTCTACTTCAATGTGCTACGGGAAAACAAGTATAATAAATCTTACTCCTTCATCTGCGATGAATTCATCGCCTGAATTTATTTTATTCTTTTTAAGAATGAGCACCTAAGGATATCGGCGGCAGCCAAGAAAATGATATCCAAGGTAGGCCATTGGTATTTGGACAAGCGTGCAAACTACATCAGGGTGTTTGGGGCCACCAGATCACCACATCTCCTACCATCTCATGTACCATATCGGCTCATCATAGGAGAAATATGTTATCATACCATCTTGCAAGGCTACAATGCCACCTTGGTCAAAGACAAGAAACAAGCTTTCATACCCTACGATTTCCATGTAGGGTTCTATTTGGTAAAGGATACCTCTCAAGACAAACAACAAGGGCTGAGCCAACTAGAAATCAGATTCTCGATAGGCCAATTACGTAAGCACGATCCAAAGGGACTGGTCCTACAACATGCTCCACATGTGTCATCATGTTGGTTATATGTTCATGATAATTTCGAAGACGAAGTCTTCACAGAGAATGCCCAGGACTGGGATGAGGTGGTGCAAAGAATGGTCGACCCGAAAATGACCAGGTTCAAGGACATGAGCATGGATGAATAGATGTCAAAAATAGAAAATTCGGGTCAAGAGGCCCTCAGATCCAGGGAAGAAATTAGAGCAACAGAGGCAACAAAGATGCAAAGTAGGGGATTGTCTTTGAAACTGGAGGCATAGGCAAGGGTATTGATCCTAATGGAACAGGCACAAAGAGTAATTGATCAGTTGCAAAATGAACCAGACCTTGTATAAATGATAAGGTTCCCTTTCAACAACCCAATTGAAAGCTGGGTAGGTCCAAGTGACCCAGAGAAAATACAAATTGAAGAGACCACTAGGTTAGATAACCCTGAAGTTTCAATGCCACAGGCCGGATCACTAGGGGACGTTTTGGCTCATCATGAGATAATGAGGAAATTAGGGAGAGAAAGTGAACCAAACCCCTTACACGACTTAATAATGATCTATGATGATGAGGAGAGTTCATAGGTTTCCCTGGTGACTCTGGTACATATTACAAAGGAAAAGGAACCCGAGAAAGAGTCTTCCCCAACTCCCGATGCTCAATTTCAAAGCCTCCCACAGAGTGACCAGGAGGTCGAAATTTTATTAGACACTAAGTTAGTTTATGCACCGGGGACCCATGTGGACAGCCCGAAGGATGAGCTAGGATCAAGTGAACAAGAAGAAGGAATTTCACAGCAGGAAATCGACATCTCAACAACCGATTATGAAGCAAGTAACGAGCCTGCCCTTGATTCATCAAACTTGGCCAATAATTTACCTCCTGTTGAGCATCAACCAGAGACCAAACTTTCGGGACATACAAAGGAGGTTTAAGAACCTGGCCTCGAACAGATTTACATCATCGGGAGCCTGGGAAACATGCTTACTTGGGGAGAGAAGAAAATCCCCGAATGCGTGGAGGAGGTCACCGATATACAAGCCATCGCCTATGAATGAAATAGGAAATCCATCATGAAGAGAACCATCAAGAAGAGAAGGCTTACTCTGGACAACTCCATCCTCATCACCACAGAGGAAACATTGATCATCATAGAGCATGCCAAGACGTTTGAGCATATCGACACAGGGATGGAAATCACAGATGCAAACTTGAATAGAGAGAGGAAGGATGAAGAGGAGATGGTTTCTATGTTGAAGTAGTTGGAGCATCTATGCCATTTGGAGAAATATTATCAGGACTCCACACAGGCCACAATGTTCTTGAGAAGCGAAGTCCAGGATTCCTACAGTAAATTCATAAACGAGCGACACCTTTTCACTACAAGGATAGACAATTTCCAATAATACACCCTTATGGAGATGGCAACGTGCAAGGATATGGAAATATGGTATGAGAAATCACACCAAGCGGTGGAAAGGATCAATTACATTAGTGCATCTCAACAGGGTTGAGACGCCAAAGATAACGACATTCAAGTACTAAGGGATAGCATCATCGATCGCATAACTAAGTCGGTCGAATAATGGGTGAAAATGGCCCAAGAACCTCATTAGGAAATCCAAGAGAAATGGGCCGAGTGCAAAAGGAGCTGGACCAAGATCAATCAGGCGATGAGATACATCGACCGACATGTCGAACAAGACTCATCGTGGGCTACGGAGATAGAAAAGGTGGCAAACATGGCGCTAGGTCAAGTACAGTAGTTCATAGAGCACCCAATCAAGGCTTGGACATTGTTACAACAGTTAAGTGCTAAAATATTCAAGTATCGAGCATGAGAAGTGGAGATAAAGGAGATTATTTTGGCCCCGATGGACCAACACAGATTCTTGAATGCCAACACATGCGAGGAACTCTTCATCAAATGGTAGGAGTATGAGAAGAGTCATCCACTCAAATGAAATCATTTGATGACTCTTATAAGACTGAGAAATGAAACCGCCATGTGGTGAATTTTTGTTTTACTTAGCTTGCACTTTTGATAGTTATTTTTGGTTAATAATATGTTATAAATAAGAGGATCGACCTGTTAGAAGAGGTCGATGGTTTTTGCTAAGAACCTCAGTTTTGGATTTGTAAAGAACTATTTCAGAGCTACCTTAATTGAAAAGTCTTGTTAGGACCAGAGACAAGTTTATGTTCATTTTTCATCAAAAGCATGTGTGATTGGATCTGAGGAAGAATTATTTATGATTTTATCTCATGAATGGATGTTGTAACGAGTAAGAGCCTCTGAATCTGTTGATAAGTTATCTAATTCAATATTTTTATAGTTTTTGTCTCTAATGATGAAAAGTAAATCTTTGCGTTAATGTGTGATCAACGATTAGAGCTAAGGAAAATATTTTTCTTTCCATCATTTATTACATGTATGTTTTCTTATGATAATTGTATATCAGTCAATGATTGGAACACCAGCAGGTTAATGTATTATTACTAGGCTTGTCATAGGTGTAAGAATCATTGTCTGCATGTTTGAGAATGAGGGTTATCCCAAACTCAACCTTCTTCAGTAGTTATGCATTTCCCCTTTGTTACCCAGCTAGTTTATATCATCATTTATCTTGTATCAGTCCCACCTATGAGAGAAAATACAAAAAAGAGAACGTTCAAACTGGAGGATCTCTCACAAGAAGACATCATATTAATCACTACGTAAATCCCATCAATTAATTGGTCAGATCGCAATATCTGGAGAACCATTCCACCATTAAATTTGTTGATTCTAGTTGGGCCTTGGTGGCAGGTTTGGTTCCTACTGTTGAGATAAAGGGATTTATGAACCCTCAACAAAATTGGTGCTAGAAGGATGGCTGAAGAAGGAATGGATGACAATATGTTTTATATAATATTTCTCACAACTAGTAGATTCAAAACAACCCACA
The DNA here is from genome assembly GCA_032191745.1 of Picea mariana. NCBI lineage: Eukaryota > Viridiplantae > Streptophyta > Pinopsida > Pinales > Pinaceae > Picea > Picea mariana. The sequence continues at coordinate 25,628 of JASDQU010589896.1, read as the reverse complement.
TGCATGGCTAGTCATTCTCAAGACAACCCACACACACTAAGTATTCTTGAAACGAGTAACTCACCCCAGCAAGAGGAATAAAACTTATTCCCAAAAATACCTTACACTCTTCCCCACGAGGATTTGAATCAGTTCAGAAGAATCACAAGAGCTTACACCTGAAAAATCAGAGCACTACCATTAGCTCTGTTGCTTCCTCATAGAAAACAAGTAAGCAGACCAGTGGTCGACACCCCCAACCAAATTTGTGTTCACATAGTAGAAGACCTAATAGATTTCTCCCTCACCAAAATCCGACATCCTATTAATGTAATCCCTGAAACACCAACCGATAACTGCTTTGAGCCCAACAATTTTTCCGATGAGGAAGGGTTTAACTCAGAACGCTCAGTTTCAGGATCAAACGACATGGATGATAACAATGACCATAATGAAGAAAGGGGAAAACCACCTTAGAATAATCAACCATGGTTGGCTAGAGATGCTCTATGCATCCCCGGACGAGTACATAACCTTCCCTGACATCCAAAAAAGTAACTCCCTAAATTTGACCCTAAAAAATAGGGTTGCCTGAAGACTGTATCAAAAACTTCATACTAGCTATTAGACCGATGAATGTCCAACATGAAGACGCAGTATGCATGCTTTTCCCCTATAATTTTGAAAATTCGGCCTCCAAGTGGTATTTTAACTTACCTGTAGGATCCATAACTAGTTGGACAAAGTTTCAAAAGGATTTTCTAGATAAATTTGCAGAAGAAACCACTACAGGAGCTTTGATAGCTGAGTTGTTTGCTACCACAATGAGTTCAAAGGAGAAGGTTAAAGACTTTAATCAATGGTTCACCACTATCCTAAACAAATTTGAACCCGAAGCTAAACCCACTTAGGAGTTTCAAATCAAAGTATATGTTAATTCTCTCCTAACTCCTATTTCCATGTTTGTGAAGAGGGATGCCAAAACAACCTTAGATGAGAATTTTGAAGAAGCCAAAACAATATAATTCCAACTGAAGGGATGTAAAGAAGGCCAGGTCTCTTTGGTAAAGAAGGAATTTCAACCTCCTCCCAGGATAGGACTCATGTTGACCATAACCCTAGGGAAACAAACAAAACAAGGTCCCAAAAAGGGAAGTGGAGACATAGAATACCTACAACATGTTGTAACAAATATTGAAATTTTGGCTTTCGGTCACTTAGGAGAATGAATGGAAGCATTGGCAGTGGAACGACCGCATACATCAAGAATTAAGCCACATGGAGAAAACTCTCATGAGTCCGGGTTTTTTTCTATCGGGGATTTGGCCAACGTAGATATCTTAACAACTACAGCCCCGATCCCAGAATTCACTAAAGTATTAAAGGATAAGCCGGGTCAAATAAAGAATAAGAAAGATTAACGTTAATAAATCTCATCACAATTTCACGATTCAGGATTTCTCACATCAAGTATTATCGAAGTCCCGACACTTAAATCCATGAAAGTTTAAATATTAATTACTAATCGTTATTAATTAAGAGATTAAAACAAATGATTATCGTCTAATTAATCCCATCGCGATTTCGCGATTCGAGATTCCTTGCATGTCATAACTCTTGAGGACATGATACCTGAAACCCGAAGGCATGAAAGAGTGCAATGTAAAAGAAAAAATCTATTTCGAGGATTTTTTCATCGGTGATTTGGCCGACATGAATATTTTAATAACCACTGCTTCATTTCCCCGAATCCCCAAAACCCGAAATTGGGACTCCAGTCATATGCAAAAAGACTTTAGAAAAACACAATTTTTTTAGTCGTGGAGAGGCCTTTTTTCGTGTTCGAATAGTCGATCGACATCTACAAATCCTAATATGTCCAGTGGTGTCTTCATAATTTCATTTTGATCTTGATAAGGTAGTAAACATTCCCCCACAAGATGAGGTTCGTTTTCAGAAATATGGTGCTTTTACTATGATGAGTCATCATTTTCAAATGAGGATTCTGAGTGACTGGAGTATCATTTTGAGAAACGGTTGGAGAATGTTGTGCCTAACACATCAGATATCATTAGCATCTTTCAGTTTTCCTATAGGTGTCACATATTGGGATAATCAAATCCATCTCCGAGACCTAATTTTCAGATTTCATATTTTCCTATTTTGACACATGTTTGTTAAATGCAGATTTGGGAAAAATGAAAAGGGGTCTCAGGGAACTGAGAGAGGTTTTTGCTCAGAATAAATAGATTCACAGAATACTCTTTCAGTTTATACACAACTGTCACTATTCGATATATACAGAGCCATAACCGCAACCCTATTTTTTGGTAGTTTGGCCCATTTTCTATGGCAGAAAGTTTCAAGAACGGTTTGCAACTATTGTTATCTTTTAGATTAGAGAGGATTTCGACCTCAATACATATATGAGGAATATTGTTAAAAGGAAGGGGACATAGGAGTAGTACTCCTAGGATGTAGCACTTGTTTTCATGTTTAATAAAAGAGTGTAGAGTATTTTCAATCTATATCAAAGATTCTTGTGATTTTGTTTGCAGAGAATGTCTTATTGCTTCGTTTTCACATCATTTCACTTGGTTTTATTTCCATTTGATTCTTGATTTGTAACTATGTTTGTAATGGAATTCATTCATTTGTTAGATGCTCTGTTGTTGGACAGGTTATAGGTTGTTTCTTGCAAAGATATGAAGGTTCAAAATTCATCCTTGCTAGATGCTCTGCCCCAACTATCTCTTTCCATTGATTTATGCTTGGAATTCACTCATTGCTAAGTGATCCTTGCATTTTGATATGTTTTCTCTTTATTCTGCCACCATACTTTTTACAAATCCTTCCCTCTATAATCATCTTCTATCTCGCCTCTGTTGCATGGATTTCCATTGCTGAAACACTCTTATTACTTGCTTGATCATTTGACTCCATGCCCAATGGATTACTTTCCGGTCCAACCCATCAACCCTAAAAACCCAAAACTTTTTGTTACCCACAGATCTCCCACTGTTAAGCTTATTAAATATCCTATTTTGACATATTCTCGAGAGATCCCTCTCGGGTTGGAAGGGTCAGTTTCCAATCAAAAGTGGTTTGAGGTTATCTCAAAACTTTCTTGCATGCAACCCAAGTCAAGTCCGAGTGACAAAATTTATTTCATTTAAAATGTGCTAAGGCTTCGCCCTATTATAGCCTAGAACCAACTCTTGTGACAACATTTTCTAGCATCGTTGTCGGGGATGGAGGAAAGAAGTTATCTTCCCTGGGATATGACAAAAATTTCAGATCTATTTCTTGATGGTGAACAAGGGATAGGCATTAATTTGGCTGTGATCATTCACTTGGAGATTCCTTGGCTTGAAGACTCTACATGAGTCACTGGCAATTCCACTGGTCTCAAAATGTTAGATTCGTTTGCCGCTTGGATTGCTGCAAGGTTTTCTCCTCTAGACTTTGCAAATGATTATGGTTTTCTAAACACTGTTCCAGACATTAAAGTTTGGGAAGATTTCCTTCCTAAATTTGGAGAATATGTGGATGACGATCCTGCCCAACACTTGTTTGAATTCCTCAAGCTCATGGATGAATTAAATATACATCATGAAGATGTCCTCATGAAACTGTTTATGTTTTTGTTGGAAAGAGATGCTAGACTCTGGTATAAATCTTTACCTCATTCTAGTATTCCTTCATTGAAATATTTTCACATACTTTTTCATCAGCATTGTAAAATAATCTATTCATCTGAAATACTTTTTGAAGATTGTTGTAATATAGAATTTATAAGACAAACAGATCAAACACATCTTCCTGAAGAGGAGGAAGGAATATCAGAAATTTCTCAAGTTGATGAAGATAATCAGTATGAAGAACAGTTGGCTGATAATAAAGTAGGATATGATATCTCTTGTGATCACATTCAAGAAGAAGATATTTAACATCATGGTCAACATGCAGAAGAGAAATAAAACAATAGTTGCTTGATTCAGAAATTGAATAGACCACCTCCTCCTTTAACAGAAGAAGATATAGATCTGCTCCTGAACAATCATGTTGCAACCCCTTCTTACATAGATTTGCATCATTCACATAGTCCTGAACATGTGAGTGAAACGTCTTCTATTACTGAAAATGAAAATCTAAGTTTAAATCAGGACAGCCATGGAACTTTAGAGGAAGTTAGTAAACCAATTTATGATGATGATTTCTGGCCAGAGGATCATCTTGTAGAAACTATTTTGTTTCATGAAGAAGATAGGGTTGTCATGTTTAATAACCTTGAAGAATGTTTGTTGTTCGAAGATACTTTAGACTATGATTTGGAGGAGTGTGGACCTGAGATAGATAGCTTCATGATTGATATTCCTAGCATTTGTCTGACTGATGACACTCCTGAGTTATCTGATGAACCTATTTATGATGAATATCCAGAAGAACAAGAAGAGAAGATTTATTTTTCATCACACACGAAAATTTACAACAATCCTCCTTTGTTTGATGAATGTGGAGAAAGTGTTTCCGAAGATGATGAGCAACAAGAAACTTGGGCTCAACAGGAAAGAAATCAGCAACATCATGAAAGAGATCATCCTATGTATGATAGCTAACAAGAAGATCTTTGGAAAATAGGTGAAGGACATAAGGAGGGGTTACTGAAACAATTGATCTCTCCTCCATGTTTAGCAACCATTGAGCAACAAACCAGTAAGTTTCAATGCGACATTTTTGCACCAATGGAAGAAAAACTCAGCAGTGGAAAAAGTGTGCAAAAACATTTCAGACAGCTTTCCCAATAGGAGGAAGTATGGATTAATTGTGAAAGTGGTATATATCTTCCCTTCTACGATCAAGCATCAGTTTATATGGAGTCAAAATGGGGGAGTGAATTTTTTATTTCCAACTTCTTGAAGTTTGAATTTCAAAACTGTAAGTACCTGCTCCCAGGGCATGTTTTGAAATTTGCAGCTACTCCTGTCATCCTTTTGCTCAAAGATGGAAGTATAATTAAGTTTGTTAGTCAGATACTTGCTTGGTTGATTTGGAAGTTTTCCTATACTTGAACAATGTAGTGATATCGGTTAGAGTGGTGATGTATATAAATAATCTTGACTTTGAGCACTAGAGTACAACAGTGGTTTTCAGTATGTTTCTAGTTTAGTTTGGAATCCAATATGGTTTTGTTTAAAGCAGTATGACTCCATAGCCCAATTAATGCATAAGTGGTTTTTTGTTTTGGAAAGGTGCAAGTAAAGCAACAGAGTTCAGAGTTTGATAAGGATGATTTCAGGCCGCCCAATGGATGAAGGCACGTGGTCTACTATTCTTGGTGCTTTGCAGAAAAGCACCATCCCTAGATGGAGCCTCTATTGTAACAAATATTGAAATTTTAGCTTTCAGTCACTTAGGAGAATGAATGGAAGCATTGGCAGTGGAACAACCACATACACCGAGAATTAAGCCACATGGAGAAAAATCTCACGAGTCTGGGTTTTTTGTTGTTGGGGATTTGGCCAATGTAGATATCTTAACAACTACATCCCCGATCCCAGAATTCACTAAAGTATTAAAGGATAAGCCGGGTCAAATAAAGAATAAGAAAGATTAACGTTAATAAATCTCATCGCAATTTCACGATTCGGGATTTCTCGCGTCAAGTATTATCGACGTCCCGACACTTAAATCCATGAAAGGTTAAAGATTAATTGCTAATCATGATTAATTAAGAGATTAAAACAAATCATTATCATCTAATTAATCCCATCGCGATTTCGTGATTCGAGATTCCTTGCATGTCATAAAACTTGAGGACATGATACCCGAAACCCGAAGGCCCGAAAGAGTGCAATGTAAAAGCCAAAATCTATTTTGGGGATTTTTTCATCACGGATTTGGATGACTTGAAGATTTTAATAACCACTGCTTCGTTTCCCCGTATCCCGAAAGCCCGAAATCGGGACTCCAGTCATATGCAAAACGACTTTAGAAAAACACAATTTTATTAGCCGTGGAGAGGCCTTTTTTCGCGTTCGAATGGTCGATCGACATCTACAAATCCTAAGATGTCCAGTGGTGTATTCATAATTTCATTTTGATCTTAGTAAGGAAGTCAAAATTCCCTGACAAGATGAGGTTCGTTTTCAGAAATATGGCATTTTTACTATGTTGAGTCATCATTTTCAAATGAGGATTCTGAGCGACTGGAGTATCATTTTGAGAAATGGTTGGAGAATTATGTGCCTCACACATCAGACATCATTATATTCTTTGATTTTTCCTACAATTGTCACAAATTGGGATAATCAAATCCATCTCCGAGACCTAATTTTCATATTTCATATTTTCTTGTTTTGACACATGTTTGTTAAATGCAGATTTGGGAAAAGTGAAAAGGGGTCTCAAGGAACTGAGAGAGGTTTTTTCTCAGAATAAACAGATGCACAAAATCATCTTTCAGTTTATACACAGCTATCTCTATTTGAGAGATACAGAGCCATAACCGCGGCCCTATTTTTTGGCAGTTTGGCCCATTTTCTATGGCAGAAAGTTTCAAGAATTGGTTGTAACTATTGTTATCTTTTAGATTAGAGAGGATTTCTACCTCAATACATATATGAGGAATATTTGTAAAAGGAAGGTCGCAGAGGAGTAGTACTCCTGGGATGTAGCACTTGTTTTCATGTTTAATAAAAGAGTGCAGAGTATTTTTGATCTATATTAGAGATTCTTGTGATTTTGTTTGCAGAGAATTCCTTATTGCTTCGTTTTCACATCATTTCACTTGGTTTTATTTCCATTTGATTCCCTATTTGTAATCGTGTTTGTAATGGAATTCATCGATTTGTTAGATGCTCTGTTGCTGGACAGGTTATAGGTTGTTTCTTGCAGAGATATGAAGGTTCAGAATTCATGATTGCTAGATGATCTATCCCAACTATCTCTTTCCACTGATTTATGCTTGGAATTCACTCATTACTAAGTGCTCCTTGCATTTTGATATTCTTTCTCTTTATTCTGTCGCCATACTTTTTATAAATCCTTCCCTCTGTAATCAGCTTCTATATTGCCTCTGCTCCATGGATCTCCATTGCTGAAACACTCTTTTTACTTGCTTGATCATTTGACTCTATGCCCAATGGATTACTTTCCGGTCCAACCCATCAACCCTAAAAACCCAAAACTTTCTGTTACCCACAGATCTGCCCACTGTTAAGCTTATTGAATATCCTATTGTGACATATTTTCGAGAGATCCATCTCAGGTTGGAAGGGGCAGTTTCCAATCAAAAGTGGTTCGAGGTTATCTAGGAATTTACTTGCATGCAACCCAAGTCAAGTCCGAGTGACAAAATTTATTTCATTTAAAATGTGCTAAGGCCTGTCTCAATTATAGCCTAGAACCAACTCTTTCGACAACACAACGCATGGTTAATAAGTTTCCAAATGAAATCATATCCATGAAAAGAAGTGAAGGGGAAGGAAACCAAGGCCAGAGGCCCTATAAACCCTTTTTTAAAATAAATCCACCTTTCAAAGCAATTGAACCTCCCCCGGCCAACTTAAATATCGACCTGGGAAATGTAGCATCCGACTCTTTCTGTACCTGTCACCATGAGAAACATTTTGAAAGAGACTACCCAGAATGGGTGCATTCTATGAATTTGATGGCCAGCTAGTTTCTAGATGAGGTTTCCCTTACTGAAAAATCAAATAGCTCAACTATGAATATTTTTTATTAGGAAGAAGTTGATCCACCAGAAGAAACAATCATGCTGATATGGGACCCTGACCTACCAATCCCTTTTGATGACCTATTTGAGGTTCAAGAACCACCCGTAGAGGTCTTAGTTTTTCAAACATGAAGTAGGGGTCATCATATCTAAAATGACCTTACTACGGCCCAAACTTTGGGAGGAAAACTAGCACCCAATCACCCAAGAGCACTTTTTCTCTCCCAAATAAATCCTATAAACATCCATACACGAGAATCGCCCAAGCTAGACTACAACATAATAGAAGATTTGAAAATTTTGAAGGCAAATATATCGGTCATGGACATGTGTAGAATCCCTCAGCAGAAGGAATTTATGTTACAAGACTTGAAGTCAGTAGAAAACCATATATCAAGCACTGATCAAGGAGAAAATCCAGCTCCCATGGATCTAAGAAATAAACCAACTATAAATGATTTCTCTAAGGATAAGAAAGGAAATCCTTTTATCCCACCATTCCTTTTGACATTTGAAATCTTCAACAAAAACCTCCATAATTGTTTGGTTGACTCAGGAGTATCCTCTAATGTTATTTCATTGTCTATATGAAAGAAACTAAACACATTCCCTCTCAAAAGTGATAAACATGTGATACAACTAGACAAAACCCAGGTGAAGGTTATGGGAAAGCTCAAAGATGTAATGATCAGAATGGAAACACACCCTAAATTTGTTCAAGTAATTGACATCATTGTAGTAGATATCCCATAATCTTATGGATTGATACTTAGTTGATATTGGACCGAGAAGTTAAATGGATTACTTTAGTACAAACTGGGCTCACCTTTGGTTTCCATTAAAGGGACACATGAATATGATCAGGATCGATAGGGAAAGATATCTAAAACATACTGTCACCGACCTAGAAACCATTAACGAACCCTCATCGACATATTTCCCTGTGCTAAGAAATTATTCTTGTGACTCCGATTTTGGGAATTTATCCCCCCTCTCATATGATGTTCCTCTTACTCAAAACTCTGAAATGTTTTTTCAAGAAAATTTGGCGATGACAGTCAACGAAACCCTCTTCTGTCAGGAACCTGTGTTAGAAACCACAGAACAAATAGGAGGAAAGGAGGAAAGTGGTAGAAGAAAGGAATTTGATGGTTTTTTCTCACAAATTTGGACCTTATACTTTGATGGATATAAATCGCAGGAAGGGTCAGGGGCAGGGTGCACCCTGACTGATCCAAAAGGTAAGAAAATTTTTTTGTCCTGTAGACTAGAATTTGAATGCACAAATAACACCACCGAGTATTAAGATCTAGTACAAGGGCTAAGGAAATCCATATACTTAAACGTTAAAGAATTGAAGGTTTTCGAAGATTATGAAATCATCATTAGACAAATAAGGAACATTATACATTGAAACTCTCCCCACCTGAGGAATTATCAACAGGAAGTGCACAGACTAATAGAACATTTTGAATCCTTCAACATTACAGTGATCCCCAGAACAAAGAACACTCTTGCTACTATTGAGTTAAAGGGATTTAGGACCCCTCAACATATTCCTTAACATTTTTCATTGTTGCATACAATTTATCTTCCTTCCCTTGCAGCTCCTATAGGATCCTATCCTCCATTATATGTGTCCATAGTTGGGCGCTCTTTTCCAACATCTCTATCATTCTCTGTATATTTTGCGCGATGTTCTCTCTAGATGTTGTCGCGTCTTGTTCCCTTTTCATTTTGATGTCTAGAGGAGTAGTAGGTACTACGCGCTCCTCCAGTTCCTTGATCTGTTATTTGTATTGGTGTAACATCTATGCTATCTTTCTAATCTTCTCTTCCGAAGATGCTTCCTTTGATTTTGTGCTATCTGAGATGGCTTGAAAGACTACTTGTATCTCGTTCTCCATCTCATCAAGTTTTTGTTGCGCCATCTTTTTCTCCAGCCCTTCTTAGTTGATGAATTCCTTCATTATGGTATTCTCCTCCTGTTCTATATGTAGATTCATCGCGTCAAACCTTGCTCTGGACTGAATCTCCTACGCAATGCTGACCTGTAATTTATATAGTACCTTTGTCAAAATTTTAGGCAAAGCCAATTCCATTGTGTCAATTTATTTCAAAGGATTATACGTTGTCTCCTCATCAAGAAATAACATCTCTGGTGTTAATATGAAGTTGGCACTCCCTTGTGCTATGATCTCCATTATTTATTGAGTAGGGACTCCTTCCCTATCCTTTTCTGGTGTGTTTTTTTGTTGCAGTTCGACCTGTATCTTCAACTGCTCCATCACATTTTTTGCCTCCTGTATTTTCTCCAGAATTGAAGCCCGATGGTTCTCAAAGTCAATCTTCCACTATTGTGGCTATCACATCCACATCATCTTATGTCAGTGGTGTTTCCATTGGTTTTATATGGGCATTCTCCTTCTTCCTGGAGTCACTTGCTTGCTCCCATGTTCTATTTCTTTCTCCCAGTGATGTCTCTGATTCCTTAGGCATCTCTGTATCCATGTATGTATCCTGTGCCATTTCTTCCTCCATAGGTTTCTCCTGTGTCTCCATTCTTATTCCTTCTTCTCACCCCTGCTCTGTCGTTCCACTTGGTGCCTTTTTGGGGTGTGATGGTCCTTGTGTAGAACCACACTGTGATTTCTTCTTTGTCTGGATTTTATTTTGTATGGGACTGCTTCCCCCCTCTTGACCTGGTGTCTTATTCTTCTTTTTGTTTACGTATTTTGTGTTTGCCTTCTACGCAGGGACTCTTATGTCATGCGTCGTAGTTTGTCCTCTTGGCACTATCTTTGGGATTATTGGCATTCTCCACTGTTCATACCACTGTTGGACCTCCATCTGGATATCTTGTGTTACCATGGAGTAATTCAATTATAGCCACTCCTTGGATGGATCCCTGTTTTCTTGTAGCCACATACTATGGTGCGATGCTTGGAAATTCTATATATGTCCAAACTCCTTGACAGTTTCGGGTGAGATTATCCATGTGTCTAAAAAATTTGTCTAGATATTCGTTAAGTACAACACGGATATGTCATTGTTGATTTTATTTTCCTTGGGGTCCGTTGTGCTTCGAAGAGACGTGTAGTGTTTTGCGCCACACTTTCCTGTTCTCTGTAGGAACACGCTATATGTGGGTTCTTTCCATCCCACCAATGCAATGAGGATGAGTAACCACGAGTAGTGGAAGTCAGAGCCCCAGTCTTTTGTGTCGTTTCAATATTCTAGAAAGGAATTTAGTAAATAAGGGGACCAACTCATCGATCTCCCCTTCGCGCACTGCATTTCTGTTGTTACTAATCCTGCGGGTACCTCCTCCTTTCGGCACTTGCGCATTATTTTGCAACCTAACAATCTTTTTGNGGTCCTAATTCCCCTGTTACCCCTCTCTGCACCATACTTCACCTTTATTTTGTAGGATATTGTTTTTGCCTTTGTTTTGTCTTCTAAATATTTCTCTTGCTTCTCCATATCCATCGGTAACCCGGTAATTGTTGCAATCAGATCAACATTGATAGGAATGGCCATATCCATCCACAAAATCCCTCCATGTACTCATGCTAGGAGTTGCTTCACACATCCATTGATGTGTTTACCACACCCAAAGTGTGTTATGTCCAACAAGTTCATGATTCTCATACTATATAACCCTAGGATCCGCTACATAGGCTCCAAAAATGGTGTTCCTAATAAGCCTTCTCCCCTGCTCTCCAAGAAATTCTATGGTGCCAAGTCTTAGAATTTTACTGTGTCGACCACATCATGGTCAGAGTATTTAAGAGCATATACTCCTCCCACCATTCTATCATCGGTCTTCACTCCTTTGGGGTTTTTGGCATCAATATGGCCATTTTTGCCTATGTGTGATGTACGCCTTGCGTACTGCTCTCTACTCGTGACTTCTTCTTCCCTTGTGGGGATGATTCCCTAACTGTTGGCATAGCCTCAAGCTTTGTTTCACGATCTTCTTCAGTTTCTAGCCATTCTCTAGGCCTTGTTGAGTCGAATTTGTGGCCTACTCCTCTTGTTTTATCCATGTTCCTCTGGACACATCAGATTTTGTCCTTTATGTGTCCTCCTCCAGTTGTTTGGACTCCTGTGCAAGGTTTTTTTCCTCCTCTATGTGTGTGGTAGAAGGCTTGTATTCTGACATGTGAATCATGTCCACATCCACAACTGTGGGCATCTCCTTCTTTATTGTTTCTGTTACTCAAGCATTACTTCGCGTATTCCGCCCGATTTTGTTCAGCGCTCCGACTCTCAGTGGTGACATTCTGCTAAATTACAATTGTTGGCGCCAAATGTCCACTAGTTTTTATCACTTCACACTCTTCCGCACTTCAACTTCGCACTTGTCTCTCTTCCCCTTAGTGAAAAACGCAAATGAATGTTTTCCCCCCTTTTCCAACTTTTATAGAGGGTTGTCGAAATGATAGTTGTGTCGCACTGACAATTGTCACTTTTTCTCTTTCTACTATGTTTCCTGCATGGTGTGCCTTTCTACTCGTTGATTGCTCCCCTATACACAGTGTTTTCAATCACTGATTTTTCTACAGTGCATTGTTAATTCTAAAAGTTCTATTATATCAAAACCTTCCATCTCTGCCGATATATTTGTATTTTTATTCCATTTCTACTTTTTATGGCTTTTCTTATTTTTCTCCTTTCTGTTTATTTTTCTCATTTTCTCTATCTACTATAGCACACTATGTACATATTTTATTACTACATTGTATGGTTCAAGTGCTAGGAGGTTGGTTGTCCATGTATAGTTTCATTCGACTCCCATTGATCATTCCTCTCAGTTTCGTTCTTCCCAAGTCTTTTAACTATACCGATCCTCCGTCAGTGACAATATTCATTTTGTATGGGCCCAGGAAATGCATTATGCATTTTACTGGATGCTGACAAAATTTACTATCATACAACAAGACTAGGTCTCCCTCCTTGAAACTCTTCCTCTTGATATGTCTTTCATTCCAATCTTTATCTCTTTATTTTTGCACTTCTTGCTGAAATCCTGATAGAATCCTATCTTCTTCCATTTCCATGAGTCGACTTATCCTTTTTTTTAATATGCTTTTTTCTATCATGTTTGTAATTGTTGCAACTCATAGTCTAGGTACCAAAAATTCTAATGGCACCACTACTTCTCATCCATACACCAACATGAATAGTGTTTGTCTTGTCAACTTTTTTTATGTAGTCTTGTATGCCCATAGTACTATTGGTATCTTCAAATCCCAATCATCCCTGCTGACATTACAAATATTAGTTAAAGCATTCTCTAGGATCTTATTGAAGGCTTCCACTGTTCCATTTGCTTGAGGGTGGTATGGTGTACTCTTATGATGATAGACTCCAAATTCATCGGTCATAACCCTGATAGTATTGTTAATAAAGTGATTTCCTTGGTCACTCATCAAAATTCTTGGACATCCAAATATAGTGATCACTTGTTCAAACAAGAAGTGTGTTTTTGTCTCTACGCTACAATCTTTTACTGGTGCTTGTTCTTCCCATATTGTTAGGTATTTTGTCACATTAATGATATACCTTGATCCTAACCTCTTTTCTAGTGGGTTAATTGGTTCCACAAAGTTTATTTCCCATTTTTCAAATGCCTACAACGTTACTTGTGGTATTAGGGGCATCTCATCACTTCTATTAGGTTTACCAACCCTCTGACAGACATCACATCTCTGGAAATTGTTAAGCCCTAAATAGTGGCTCATTACCCCTTAATTAGGGAATATTATATTAGTAATGTTATTTTATTTATATCGGCTTTAGTCCATTAGTTGTAATTATACCTCCTAGTCTCCTATATATACCAAGGAGACATATTCATTTTGAATCATCTTGTAATTGTACATTTATGTGGGTATAAGGACGTTTCCCCCTCAAAGAGGCTTATTATATGATTTTCTCTCTTTTTCAAGGCGTTGAGTACTTATTCTGAGGTTTTTCTATGCTATATTGATATTTGGTTCTTAACATATGGTATCAGAGCTCAAGGTCTTGGGGTTTCACTGCTACATTTGAGACACCTTGGAATTTTTGCTATAAATTGTTTTCTACAACATTTCACAAGGAAGGGCTTGAAGGATATTTAGTAGATGGATTAAGGTACGTTGGGTTAAAATTTCAGCTCCTGAGGCCTTATACTTTCGGAGATACATCCTGTGCAAGATAGGGTTCTGGAATCATCCTGAACTGAGTCATTGCGGAATTTTAGCTATAAATTTTTTTCTGTAATATTGCAGACCTTGAACTCTAGAGGCTACTCACAAAAGTTAGTAAGGTATATTTGGTACACATTTAAGCTTATGGGTCATCTCTAATTTGTAGATACACCCTGTGGAAGATAGGGTATCTTACTAGTCCTATTGACTAGTCTCAAGAATGTGTTCCAGGTAAAAAAATTATAACTTCTTTCTAGAGTATCCAAATTGAGTGATACTAGTTTCATTGGATAGTGGATAGTCTATAGAATTTCTGGTATGAGACTCATAATTTTATATCATTTATTTTGTGTGGGGAACGCTATACAAGTGAGATATCATATAAAGGCCAAAAATCAAGAAGTTGTGGGGAAGTTACCGTAAATTCCACTTGGCACATCCAATTTTGATCAACCTATGGCATTGCAGAGAAGAAATATCAGAGAACTACAAAAAATAAAGTTTCATACCTAGAAGGGTTGAAACTTTGGAGATACAACAGAAGAAAGATTGTCTAGCAGAACCACCTCAAAATCAAGGTTCAAAAGTGATACTTGGCCAACATGCCACCCAAAAAGAAAACTTCTACATGAAATAAGCCTCCAGAAAATCCTAATTGGACTCTTGATGAAGGTGAAGAAATGCATAGGGACATAAATGATTTACAAAAGAATACAGTAACAAAAGATGAACTGCAAGAGATGGAAGCTAAGTTGGAGGCAATAAATACTAAGATGGATGGTTTAAAAGAGGAGATCATGGAAGGATTGAAAAATTTCATAATAGAGAGAACACCTGAAAGTGAAAATGTATCCCATGAAATTCATGATGAGGACACAAGGAAGGTGAATCAATATTGGAGAAACTCTAACTTTGGGTTGAAGACCAACCACGTTCCTAAGATTGATATGTGGAAGTTTGATGGCAAGGACCCTATCACATGGATACTTCAGATGGAGCAATTCTTTGATCTACATAATATTCCACATACACAAAAGGTATGAATTTCTTATTTATATTTAGAACCCAATCAATTTGTATGGTATAGATGGATTTTTTCTCGTAAATCACTCGTCACTTGGACAATTTTCATGGAAGAAATGATAGCACACTATGAGGATACAAGGAGCAATACCTTCTTTACCCAATTGATAAATCTCAAGCAAAAGGGTTCAGTTACATAGCACATTGAGAACTTC
>JASDQU010589896.1:0-10376 GCA_032191745.1 Picea mariana | reverse complement strand
GTAATGTAAAGTGTTATGCAAAACAGATTAAGCATATAATCATGAGAAAGGACGTTGTATACCTTGGAATGATCAGGTGAGGTGATAATGTGAGTCTAAATACTAGTGATGAAAGGTATAATAATGTCAAAAGGTATAGGCAAAAAGGTGCATAGCGTGGTCCTAACAGTGACCACCAAATATATTTTGTGTATTTGATTATTAATGGAAGGATGTTTTAGGTGTTATTTGATACTACTACCTCACACAACCTCTTGTGAAAGGAGTTATCATGTGAGTTGGAACTTACACTTAGTCTATGCGAAGCTTTGGTGAAATAAATTAACTCTAAGGTGAAGGCAATATAAAGGGTTGCTTCCATAATTCACATAAAATTGTACAAGTGGAAAGGTCAAGTAGACTTCACAGTGTTGTTTATGGATGACTTTGTGGTCATCCTTGGCCAAGAGTTCCTAAGGAGAATGTAATCAGTTCTCTTTCCTTTTTTAGATAAGTTGTTTATACTTGGTGAGTGGAAGCCTTTTTTTTTGCACACAACATCAAGGAAGTGATATATAAAGGTGCAAATTGTATCCACATTGAGTGTGAAGAGGGTAGCTAGGCACCCAAAAGTACAAAATTTTGCAGTAGTCATTGGAAGTGGATGAGGGTGGAGTGAGGATTCATTTTCCATTGCCACTTACTGATTTGTTGGATGAACACTCAAATAGGATGTATAATTCATTGTCAAAAGTATTCCCACCTAGGTGCATTGTTGACCATCGTATAGAGTGGAACAAGGGAAACAACCTTCGAAAAAGGATCTTTATCAACTTTTAGGTCCTCAAATGGTATAATTGAGGTGGAAATTGAAGGATTTGGTTGAAATTGGCTTCATTTTACCTTCTATAGCACCATATGGTGTACCTATCCTCTTCCAAAATAATAAGGACACCATTGATCTATGGATGTGCTTGTATTACCACACATTGAGAAACAAGGCCATCAAGAATCAATACCCCTTCCTCTAGCCATAGATTTCTTTGAAAACTTGGCCAAGGCCAACGTCTTTTCAAAGCTAGACTCGAGACAATGATACTATCAAGTGAGGATTATAGAAGGGGATGGAGTGATGACAACTGTGGTGACAAGGTGTTGGGCTCTAAAGATTTCCTAAAAACAACCTTAGTCTGACATTAATTTTATCAATCAAGGATTCGTCTTTTCTCTCAAGAATGTCAGCAAAGTCTATGCAGATAGTCATAGAGGGTTAAATCATGTAGATAATTCAGTTACATAAAATCAGAGTCTATGTAAATTACTGCGATAATCAAGTTCTTCACACATTGACTAAAAAATATGAAACTAATAACTTCAATCAACAGAAATATATTCTGAATGGAAACACACCATAAATAAACACATTAACCAATTACTGAATTTATTCATCTATCTAAGAAATGACAATTTAGTCTATGAAAACACGCAATGAATCAATCTCTCAATGATTAATTAATCTACGGGAAAGGAACAACGATCTACTGAATATTTAAGGAGGAACAACAAATGCAAATTAAACGAAAGGAACAAACAAATGCGGTTTTAATAAAAGGAACAACGAATGTGAATTTAAATGAAAGGAATTCACAAGTGATAAATTGACAACAAATGGAAATAGAACATCAATCGATAATCTACAAATGGAACATCTATTCTCTGCGAATGGAACAACATAACCAATTCATAAAAGAATCAACACAATAACGAGTCTATCTTAACTCTTGAAAGGAAATTAAAATCATAGAACTATAACATAATTGATAATATTACATATGAGATAGTAGCTCCTGTTGACTAGGCCCACGGTCTTCAGAAGATACTTCTACGAAAAACTTAGTACACAGAAATGATCAAAACGCTTGAAGCTTTCATTAATTCCATAACTGGTAAGTCATTTACAATGGGATTGTTGTACATAGTGTCAACAATTAAGAGATCCAAATTCTTGGTTATCTCTCTATCGTTCACTATCCTTTATATATTACAATGAGATAAGTAAATTAAGTTATCCTAAGGATTGAGAGATCCTCGGGATTTCTTTTACTATTTATGAAGATTGTAAGATAAAAATTCAATCTTCCTTTGAACCGTTTTGTGCCTGAATTATTCGATCTTCAATGGCATGTGCATCTTCATGATCCTCTTAATTATCTTTGGTTAACAACAATTATCCATTTCTACATAAAATCAAAACAATTCAAACCAAAGTTCATAAAATGTCTAATATCATTTAATATTATTTCCTAAGATATTTTTAACCATTTTCTTCCCTAATTAATTCAAATTAATATAAAAGTCAACAAATAACATATCACAAACCAAAGTAATAGGGAGAATATTTATACCTTTTTCTCAACCTACCATACCCCCAAACTTACCATTTTGCATGTCCTCATGAACCAAGAGAGTTTATATACAAAGCAGTGATACTGAAGGGTGGAGAGGTATCTTCTCTAGGTATTCAGAACCCATGCTTACCTTTAAGCTCTTGAAAAGAAATATCTTCCCTTTTCTTATGAATTTCATAAACACTTTGATAACCCTATGGAGGATACCAAATAATGGGGGGACTATACCTACATTCAATCCAGGAAGGCTCTTCTTCCATGATCATTTTGGCATACCTCTCTAACTTGAGAGCAGTTGCTTGAAAATCCCTAAAACCAAATGGTTCCCTATTCTTCACTTCATTTGAGGAGACACTCCATCTTAATTTGGCAGCAAAAAGGGATTCTTATTTAATTTCTCCAAAATATTGCAGCCCTGAATGTGAAACATGTATATGGACGGGAGCTAAAGATTCCACAACCTTCTCCCTCTTCATGAATGCTCTATGTTGCATAATGATATCAAAGGGTTTAGGAGGTTCCTCTCTCATCCATAGGTCTAGTCCATTCTCCCTTTTCATGAAGACCTTATGTGCTTTGGCCCACCTAAGTTGATTTTTGACAAAAGACAAAAAGGCCTGGAACTGGATATCCCCGGTGAATGGATTAGGGTTCTCTTCTCTGTTTTCTTCTAGAATGAAATTGTGAAGATATAGTTAACACAAAAAGTATTGTAATCCATCCTCTTGTTATTTAAAACATGAAACAAAATTAGAGATAGTGGTAAACCTAGAAGGTGTGCCTTCCCTAATGGATTTCACTTTTAATAACAAATAGCGGTGTAATAGAAATAGGGCATAATTAGTATCAGAGGCCCTGCAAGATAATATATCATAATGAATGGAGAATTTTTTTTTGATTTTCTCCAAAGCTCCATCAAGATGACCTTGTACCTTCTTTACCTTTTATTTGGCTCTGCTAAGCTCAGAAAAGGTTTCATTATCAATTTCTGACATGGCTCAGAGTTGCCTCACAACTTTATGATGTTCTTTCACTGTCACCATTTCACTTTGACATTGGGTTAGGGCTTGTTGGGATTGTTCCAGTTCTGCTTCTAACCTTCTAATAGTGGCATCCTATTCAAAAGAATGAAATACTTCCTCATTCTGAACATTTGTTTCTACTGTTGTTGGAACCCCTGTCTGAGTTTCTATTTAAACTAATTCCAAAGGAGCATGAAATTATGTTTGTGTTTCAACAAAATTAGTGTGAATTTCCCTTCTGAGAAATGGATTTCTTCCCTGTACTCTAGCCCTGTTAGATTTCTTCTTCTTATGGGATTTGTTAGCTTGTTCTAGAGTCTTCTTAAGTTGTCTATTTGTTTCTTTCAATCTGCCAACTTTTTGTTTTAATACTTTTATTTTCTTGACCCTCTTCCTCAATGTCTTGTTTTCATGTTCCAATTTTCTGATTCTGTTATTGCCTTTTCTTGCTGTTTCTTTCTATCTAAGGGGAATTTCAAGGTCTTCCCCACCTTGATAAATTGGTAATTCATTCTCTGTATCTTCTAGACACTCTTGTCGTTATAAAGGACTGTTCACCTAAAACTGAGGTTTTGGTTGTTATTCTCCCTTAGGAGATGGCATCTCCATATCAAGAAGATCAAAGATAGGGTTTGAATGAGACGAAGTTTGAGATTGAGGTTATTCTATCCTGTTTGTATCTTGAGTAAGTGATATCCCCAAATTTCCCAACACTTGGGACATCTCCTCTTCATAACTTCTGAAGAAATCATCCTATTGTCCTGCAGGGATTTCATGTGATGGCTATTCTGTTTGTATAGTGTCCTGAGTGATTTTAGGTTGTGTTGTTTCTTTATCCTTTCTTCTTTTACAGAGGAGGTTTCAATAATAGAAATTGTTCTCTGTATTTTCCTCTTTGATTTTCTTGCCTCCATGCTCTAATTTTTTGCCAACTGCATAATGTTTGTTTCTAGTTTAGGTTGGGGGGCTGGTATTTGGGCATTGTTAACACAAGATTGGTTTATGCCTCAGCTTTGCATAAGTCCTTCATTATTCATTTTGGCAAATGAATATAATTGTTATGGGATATTTTATTTATTTTGGGGAAAATTAAAATTATATTGGGTTATGCCCAATCTCCAAGTTCAAGCATTAATCGACATCTCAAGACAACACTAGCCAAAGACATAGGCCAATGCCAACATATTGATCAAGTTATACACAAAGCGCCAAGAGAAAGACCAATATTCAAATTTAAGGTGCCAAGTGTCAAGAACAAGCATTGACAACACTCTCACAAGGTTCCAAGCATCAAAAGCACCCACGAGAATTGTTTATAGTTCTTGATGGTTGCTACAGCTATAAGTAATTGTTCTCCTTTTTTATCTCAATTATTTTGATGGATGGTGTTAAGGAATTTGCAGAGTTTTCATAGGATTTACACTATAAAATTGTACGTAGACACACAGGCGGGTGGTACCAAAATTCTGGCAGAAACCAAATTGTGCAGAATTATTTTGCAAGGATGCTTCTGCCAGTTTTGAGTGACTAACCTAAAACTTGGATTATGAACAAATGAGAAGTTATTTTTGAATACTGGAGGAGGTTTTTGTTCATAAAATTGCAAATAAAAAAAACCTCTCTCAGTTATTCAAAATGTGTTATGGTTTGATATATATTAGACATAGAAGTGGTGCTACCAACTGTTTTATAGCTGCGCTACCGAATTTCCTGTAGCGGTCATGGTTTTGAAGGCTTCCTTGTTGGGAGGTTTCCACCTATCAAGGAGGATTCAAATGGCTTATCAAGGATCATTTATATGTCAAGGGACACTTGCATCCATGATTTAGCTCCATCAAAGGCCTCATGCAATGAGGTGGAAACAATTTATTAATGACTTCCAACAAATTCCTAAAAATTAGCAGTTTGTTGGATTTTTGTCTCTTTGATTGTTGCCACCTATCTCCAAGGCTTAGAATCCAATGGAGGAGATGGGATTCGACCTCCTAAGGATATTTGGATGCTATTTTATATTTAAGGAAGGAGATATCTCTTGGAGGGGGGTGGGATTCATGAGAAAGAGAGATAAGAGAGATGTAGGACGCACTTTGCCTATGATCATAGTAACTCTAAGGGGATTTTGTTTTTGTAAACATTTCTATTATTGAAGGTTCATGATATCTGTGTTATCATATTGTATCTCTTGTTTCTTTTCTAATTTGTCTTCTAACTTGAATGAATTGTACACCTTGAGGACCATGGTTTCCTTTGATTAATGGATTCTTGAACATCTGAGGATCTAATGTATCTTTCCTATTAGTCATTGTTTACATTCAAGTACCTTGGATTCATTTATGCAGAGAGGATCTCTACTTTATGGATGTTCTTCTTTGTGTTATCTTTTTCTTCCTCTACTTAACAAACCTTTATCTAATATGCAGACTGATTTCATTTAATGAGCAGAGTGTTTGCTTAACTCCATAGCCCAATGGTCCATCATTGATTTACAACAGCTTATTGTCCTTTTCTTTCCTTGTTTTCTTTTTCTTGATCCACAAAACCAATCAAGTCTTTTTATTTCCATGTTACAAATATTACTCTCATTTATAGTCTGGGAGTGACTCTTGGAGTGATAACATAATTGGCGTCATTGTCGGGGAATGAAAGTGAAGCTAGTTTCCCTGGGAAGAACGTCATAGCTTTGAATTTTGATGGAAGACAAAAGGAAGACACATAATTGAATGTATCATCTGCCTAGCAACTCCATGATTAAATACTCCACTGGGGATGATCTGATTGATAGAAGATGAAGAGGATGGATTTCAAATCTAGGTGTCAATTCATTAGTCTGCTTCATGAACTATTGTATTTCTTTATCATCTCTTTCATGCTTTTCCCTTTGCATGTAAAGAGAATCATTTTATGTTTTGTATATTCAGAAAATCATCATCTCTCTTGTATATATCCAACTTTAGAAGAGGAAAGCTTGTAGCCTACTTGTATTATAGATGTAGATTTAGTAGCTTCACCCCAGCCCATCCATAAAGATGATCATTGTATTCAAATTCCTTTTGAATCTGATCAGCCATGTAACCTTGAGGAAATTAAGATTGATTCTAAACCTACTCAGACTTCAACACCTTTGGGCATTACTGCTGAACCTTGTCATCAACCTGTTAAATTTCATAATCAACCCACTGCCTTTCAAATTAAAATCAGGATGAAGATGTTCAAGCCTTTAAGGCTGCCCTATATCCTTCATCCTTATCCTCTTGACTTCTATGAATATCTTCCATGGTTTTATGGAGAGAATCAAGTTTTAGCTGAGAGACACTTGGAATCATTTGAGGATTTTGTTGAGCAATTTGAGATTGTTCATGAAGATGTGATCATGAGATTTTTCTCCAAGTATTTGATCATAGATGCTGCTGCATGGTTAAAGGGTCTGAGAGCTGATTCTATTGGCTCTTGGATCGAGTTCTCTAATTATTTCTTGAAGTATTGGGTGAGAATAAATCACTAGATTCATACCTTGTTGTTTTTTATGCTTTGAAGAGAGAGCATGATGAAGCTTTGTCTGTTTTCAATCAGGGATTTTACAGCATCTATCATGACATGTCTTTGGAGATCCGACCTATAGAAACTTCTTCCATGATATATTATGTTATAGGTATTCATTCATAACTTGCTCTTCTCTTGTTATAAAGGAAGTTGTCATCTTTAATGAGATTGTTTGAAGATGCCCAAGAGGTAGAGGAGAACATCCATGCTTCCAGGAGGATCCGAGAGTGGGTTTACTTTGAAAATATAAAAGCACATAAACAAGTGAACTGAGAGTATGGTTCATATTTTGAGTAGGAAGGTAATGAGTTTGAAGCAGATTTGGAACAACAACGAGCATATGAGTTTATTTCAAATTCAGGTCAGGATTCTTCAATATTTGTAGAGTACTCCATGGACAGGTATGAGTCTGAATTTTATGATCAATTTGCAAACCCGAATGAACTATGGTAACCAATAATTGCATATGAAACTACATGTTCCTAGTTGATCATAGTCCTTGTCATTTAAACATTGTTTTATCATTATCCTCTGAGCACTTTTCTGAAGAGGATGTTGAAATGATTGATGATCAAGATCTGATTATAAGAGAACAATAAAGTAATCATCATTCCAACAGAAAAGTAGTCATGGCTGACCAAAAGTTCTCTGTGAATTAACATGTTTCTAATCTCTATTTAAAAGATTCAGTAGCAGCCTTCATCGAATCATACATTTTAGAGAACCAGAAGATTTCAGATTTTTTAAACTCATCAGTATTTCTGAGTGAGTATGGTTTTTTGAATGAATTTTTATTATTGTTGTTACATTTCAAACATTAGTTGTTGATCAGTGACAGAGACGAGGTTTATTCAATTTTAAAATTGCTTGAATGGTTGTTATGGAATTCAACATTTACCTAACCAAATTGCAGAGATGGTTAGAGTAGAGTAGGGTAGGAAATAAGCTCATTGCTCAAGCATTTATTTTCTTCCAGTTTGCAGCAGAAAAAGGGGTTATCTTGGTTGAATAAGAAGAGTTGACTACAGGGGTAGAAAGATCAGTTGCATAAGTCTTGATAATTTTCAGAGATTAGTTTCACAGGCTAGATGACTCCACATCCCTAAGATAAGGCACTGAAATGACAAGATTTCTTAGAGCCTTATAGAGAGGACTCTATCCCCCATGGAGCCTATGTTAGAAAAGATTGGTTTATGCTTCATCTTTGCATAAGTCCTTCATTATTCATTTTGGAAAATGAATATAATTGTTATGAAATATTTTATTTATTTTGGGGAAAATTAAAATTATATTGGGTTATGCCCAATCTCCAAGTTCAAGAATTAATCAACATCTCAAGACAACACTGTAGCGCCCCTTTTTGGCTACTAACCACTTTGTACTTAACTCATACTGATGTTATACAATTCACATGCATTTAAACAAATAAACACATTTAAGTTTAGAGTAAAACATATTATTTACTGCTATAATTAACAATCAATAGCATTTCATACTAATTCATATACACAGCAGAAAACATGATACATAAGCAGCACAGTCATGCAAAACATGTTTAAAACATAAACAGATACTTATCTTTTAACAGTGGTAGAATCCACCAACCAAGTGCAGGCCTTCCACGAACCTCCCAGCCTTAGACCGCACTGCTCATCAGCTCAACAGTGTGTCACCCCTGAGATGGGACTAAGCTCCACCCCTAGGCAAGGAATTCTAGGCTAGGCTAAGGTTACAGGGAAAACAACATGGAAAATATGGAAGGATTCTTCCCAGGATGCCACCTTACGCCCACTACTACCAGACTCTCATTCCCCACATGCATGTTCCGCCCGAGAGTATACACCTTCACAAGCACATTCCATCAGTGTTAACCTCCCTCTCTGGGCCTCGGCAACAGGCCAGATCAGGAAGTCTCAGAGCCTGAAGCTGGTGCTGGACACTCTTTGGAAGAAACCACTTCCCAACAAACTCTCTCACTTGGAAAGAGTTGCTCACAGGCCTGACAACCTACATCTTCCAACAACAGTCACCTCCCTCTCCTGGAGAGAGGTCATACACAAGATCAATCACAACTTGCACTAGACAACAAGCCACACATAGTCCATCCTTGCATGGCCACCACAGTCAACCAGGGATACAGACTTGGGCTTCCCAATTAAGCTCAGCAATGGCGGCAAGGTCTCACAGTGTAGATTTTCAGAATTGCGTGACAAGAAATTCCCACAGGGTTCTACACAGATTCCACAGCTTAGAACAGACGTGAAACCAGTTCTTTAGCAACAATTACAGGCTTCTAGGCTCATAGAGTAGAGGTGTACACTGATTTACAAACCAGACACAGGCTTCCCAACTGATTCAACAATGGTGGAATTGTTCAGGGTCACGGCTTCGGGATAGAGGATTCCTCTACAGGAGTCGGGTTGGTCGTACTATCCCAGCTTTGTACATGCTCAGGTAGTCGGGTGGAATGGAGGAGGAACCCTTCTCATGGCTCACCCTGGTCGTTTATTCGCATGCATCAGGGTTGACACTTGTCACCCATGGAACTACATGCATTCCACCAACACGCATCACCCTTGTATGTCCTCCCTTGCCAAAACTTAGGATAAAACATAAATGCACATGTCTCTTTGGGATAATATTAAAATATTATTCCCAGGCTTAAGCACCCTAGGCTTGGCATTTAAGCCCTTTCCCACCTTCCAGCCCCTAATTCCTTGCCCACTCTATGGATGCTTAGTCCCCCTTCACTCATTCATCATGGTCGGTCTGCACCTGGCGGTGTTTACAATTTTATTAAATGTTCTGCATACATACATATACAACAGCAGGCTCCTGGCATTCAACACTTAGGCTCCCTGGCCTAACAAACGCATAAGACTCCAGCTTATAAAAAATTGGCTCACCAGCCTATAAAACATAGTTACAATTCCTTTCAGGACATAGTTTACTACGGGCTCGGCCTTGGGGACACTACAATTCCCCTCCCCTTATTTTTGCACTATCCTCAGTGCAACTTTACATAGTATCTGCAAGATTTTCAAAATTTTTGAAAAAGATGCAGGTACTCTGCCCGCATAACATTAGCATGCTCCCATGTCACGTCCTCAGGACCGTACCAGGTCCACTTGACCTTTACAAGATCTATAGCTCGATTCCAGAGCTGTTTGCTTTTCCTGTCCAATATGCACACATGATGCAGTTGTAGGAAACCTTCTAGTTCCACCTGAATCACAGTCCAATCGATAATATGATTAGCATTAGGTACATATTTCTTAAGCAGTGAAACATGAAATACATTATGTACAGTCATACATGCAGGTAATGAAAGCATGTATGCAACTGGCCCAATCCTTTCCAAGATCTCAAATGTCCCACAAAATCTTGCTGCCAACTTGGCGCAACTTCCCAGCTGCAGGGAACTCCT
>JASDQU010589895.1:35469-47766 GCA_032191745.1 Picea mariana | reverse complement strand
CCACAAGAAAACCTAGCAACAGAAAGTTGGGTTTGTATACTCCACTTCCGGTTCCTTCTCGTCATTGGGAAAGTATTTCTATGGACTTTGTAGGAGGTCTACCTATGTATAAGAGAAATCATGATTATCTTTATGTTGTGGTTGATCGTTTTAGAAAAATGTGTATTTTGATGCCTTGTAAGAAGCAGGTTACAGCTGAGCAAATGGCACAAATGTTCTTTTCAGAATGTTTGGGTACATTTTGGATTGCCTAAATCCATTATTTCTGATCGAGATTCTCGATTTATTGGGAACTTTTGGTCGAGTTTATGGGCACTCATGGACACCAAACTGAAAAAGAGCATAGCTTTTCATCCGCAAACCGATGGTCAGATAGAAGTGGTAAATAGAACAGTGGTGCATCTTCTTCGTGGTTATTGCAGCAAGCATCCTAAATTTTAGGATGAGCATTTACACTACATTCAGCATGCTTACAATCGAGCTAAGCACTCTTCAACTCAAACATCGCCATTTGAAGCATGTTTTGGCTATTTGCCCAAATCTCCTTTAGATTTTATCTTTGGGAAAGATATTGCTATTGATGGTCAATATGACATTGATAGGGCATAAAAGTTCATTGAACAAATTCAGTCGATACATCAAATGGTACAAGAGCAATTGAAAAAGAGTCAAGCCAAGTACAAGACAAGACATGACAAGCATCGTGTTGATCACAGTTTCCAAGTTGGAGATGAAGTTTGGCTTTACATTAGTAAGGAGAGGCTTAAAGGAGAAGGTCAAAAACTAAAACCAATTAGATATGGTCCTTTCAAGATTCTTGACAAGATTGGTAACAATGCCTTCCATTTGGATTTACCTCCTTATATGCAAATGTATGCAATTGTTAATGTTAAGAATTTGAAATTGTATGAGCCTCCTTTGATTGATGATCAAGGAGAACATGTTCAGATTCCTTCTATAGATGATTTCTCCCCAGAATATCTTACAGAACCGCATGAAGACACAATCCTTGACAGGAGAATGAGAACTTCAAAACGAGGAAATGTGGAATATCTTCGAATTGGTATTAAAGGCACAAATCCAAGAAAAGCCAAGTGGATTGAGGTTGGAAAGGTGAGGGAACTATACCCTCATCTTCAGATAGACTGAAAATAGTCTTTTGGAGGTCCAAAAGCTTTCCAATGGGGAGGTGTGATCTAGGGGATCAAATTTTTCTCAAAATTCAAAGTGCTCGGAATCACTTCAAATCAAACGGGTGCATAGGCCTCGTTGTCACGAACCCAACGCAACTCATTTGGGTTCAAACGGACGTCGGATGAGAGAGATATCACGTTCTATTCAAATCGTCAAACAGGCAAAAAAAATGTGCTGACTATATAGTCTGTACATTTCGTACAGATGATGACGTGGCAGGACCGTACGACATGTGGTAGGGCCATGCAACATGTGGCAGGTGTTGGTTGGCAATTGGACGATGAATCGTTTCTTGACACGGGGCATTGGTGGCGAATGGATTGGTGACACGTGGCCCAAACAAGGGCTGCCACGTGTCACCTGGACAATGGTTTAAAACTTGTGTAGTTGACAGGACTCGACCCCGCGACCTCCGGGCAAGGGGAAGAGCTTTGGGAAGGGCCGCCCAACCGGTGCAACCACCCATGGTTCTTAACATACAAACGGTTTAAAAATTATTTGAATTGAATTAAGTGTTGAGTTGGGCGCGGTCCGAGCTGGGGCTAAGCCCCGACGCCCGATCACATATATAACTACCATATAACCACTGTCGTGTGCGCGTGCATTCAAACCCTGCACGCTTGACACTTGGCGCATTACCATGTGTTTTAAACTTTGGCCCTTTTGTATGCGCGTGCGGTCCTATGACCCACATGTCCATGGTTTTGGCGGTTAGGGGCTAGGCGCACCCTAACAGTCCTACAGTTTGCACAGTTTTGCAGCTGCGCCCAGTGCTAGGTTTTAACACAAATATGAGCGCAGAGGCTAGGTTGAGGACGCAGAGGTGCATTTTGGCGATCCAGAGACAACAAGTTTGAAGGGGAACTTCCAGGAAGCCTATCTTCTTCAATTTTTGGCCAAACCAGGTGCCGAAAAAGCCCAGCTAGGGGTTTTTGGATGTTCTAAAGCCATTGGAGCCATCTATTTGTCATTTTGAGCATTGTAAAGCACATATTTTAGCACTTTGAGCAAATATTACAAAATATCCATTAGAAGCTGGACCAGGAGATGTAGCCCAAGAGAGGGGTGAACTCCTTTATCATTTGTTGTGTTATGTGTTTTCTGTTCACTGTTATTTGTTGCTTATTATATGCATCTTGAATGTGTAATTTCTATAAAAGTTTTGTTTGCAAATTGATCCTTTTGCATAAGAACACTTGAATTAAAACTTTCAAATATTTTCAAGAATACAAGTTATCATTTTTAGATCACCTCATAGTTAATTCCCTCTTTATAAGAATCCTTTCACTAGAAACCAATTTATGTACCTCTATATTTTACATATGTTTCATGCTTCAATATGTACAACCACTTGAAATAAATCATTGAGTTCTTTATTGGTTTGAGTAAAATCTCCCAAATATCATTCTTCATGATGGATTTATACTCCGCCATGGCATTCTGCCATACTTTCTCACTTGATGCCTCCTCATAACTAGAAGTATTTGGATCAATGATGTGAGGACATCATTGCAACAAAATTTTAATTTTTTTGAAGAGGATGACTCACCTAAAAGGACATCTTTTGATCTCCAACTTGATCTCGTGCCTCTTGCATTGTCTTGGTAAGCCACCTAGACTTCTTGGAGAAACTAGAAGGTACTGAAGCATCGATTCCACCTTTGAAACCTTGTTGATTTGATCATGATTTTGTTTAATTGGTGTTCATATAAGCATTTGTGAAAATGAGTGTTTCTCCTTCCTCAACCTCTATTGGAGGTGCTCAAGACCTTAAGGACCACATATCCTCATCAAAATTCATGTCTTGATTCAGTACTTTGTAAGCCTTGGAGGACTCACTATTCCAAGAAAACAACCTTCAAATTGGAGGGTTTTGATTTCATTCTTTTCTCCTTGGGAATATGAATATATACATGACAATTAAAAACATGAAAGTGTGATACCTAGGGTTTCTAACTAGTTAAAGCTTCCTCTGGTGTCTTGTCATTCAATACCTTGTGAGGACACTTGCTCGGAATGTAGACAATTGCACTACATACCTTTGTTGAAAGGAATATAGGTAGATCTAGGTCATGAAGCATAGCCTTATTTGTCTTAATAATGGACCTATTCTTCCTTTCAACAATTCCATTCTACTATAGGTTGTAATACATTGTTAACTCCCTCTTTCCCTCTTGATCCATGCTTCTCTTCAAAATGAAGACAACTCCTTGGAGGTATACTCTCCTCCATTATAACATCTCAGTACCTTCATCTTATTACTTGTTTAGTTCTCCATAAGATCTTTGAACTATTATAACCTGCTAAATACATCATCATTGGTATTGATGAAATGAATCTAGGTTTTCCTAGAAGAATCATCAATGAATGAAATGTAATAGGTATTACATGTCAAGGAAGTTGAAGACATGGGTTCATAAACATATAAATATACCAAATCAATAATCCCTCTCTTTTTTTTCTTATTCTTTAGAAAACCAGTCTTGACATTCCTATCAAGTGCACATCACTTCAACACTCTTGTCCTCTCCACCTTGAAATTAGGCATTTCCACCACCATGTCCTTCAATACAAGCAAAGATCCATAGTGAAAATTACCTAAATGTTTGTACCAAATATCACACAAACTTTCATTGCAGTCCACCAATGCTCCATCCCTCATAGAATTTTCTAGCCACCTATAAAGGCCACACTCATCCACTCCCTTTGTTGAACCTCAATTAGGATTAAGGTTGCATTCTCTGATGATCAATCGTTGATCATTGAACTTATTCATACACTTTATATCCGTTAGAAAATAAAATGAAATAATATTTTGGGTTAAACCAGGGACATACATTACCTATAGCTCAAGAACCACTCCTACAGATACGTGGAATGAGACATAACCCATCCCAATCAATAATTGTTTGGCATCGTCACCAAGCTCCACCTGCATGCTAAAATCATGTTCTTGTAGTCTGAAGAAAGCTAATATGTTGTTTTTTAATGTGTCTCAAATCTCCATTGTCTACATATCACTCGATACCACATTCAATGTTAGTGGAAATGCATGAAACCATGGAGAAGTTTATTTCCAATTGGGATAGAAGCTTTGTACGCCTTGCAAATTGTTTATGTTGTTGTCTACATATGATCTATGTCTTCACAACTACATTCTTGACTATGAGTCATCTGTCAATATGACAAGTTTGAAGGTTATGAACTAATTGGGGCTGGAAGTTACAGGGCCTTATGCCAATGTTTGTAGATTTGAGTCAAAGGGGATCAAGGTCTACAGCTTTATGGAAGGTCTTGATGTCCACCTTGCCGACTACCCTGATTTCCCCATCATAATGGGTGTCGTTGTTGTCGATATTCCTGACACTTGGGGAATGGTATTATCTAGGGACTAGGCTGCTACTTTACACAAAACTCTACAGATGGACTTGTCCTATGCAACTATCCCCGTCAGGGACCAAGATTACATCACTTTGCATAACAAGCCAAAGAGGATGGAACACATTAAAAGGTGTAATCATGGATATAGTAACTACAATTTCGTAGATCCCTGGTTATTTCAAGGCTAGACTGCTCTTCCCTTGGTATAAGAAGACAATATTAATGAGATAACATGGACCAAAGGAAAGGGTGACTAGAATCTTCCTAGCAATAAAAAAGACAACGTTACACAAGGTGATGAGTAGACATTACATTTGCATGAAACATACATAAGGGATAGTGTTTTGGTAGAATCCCACCCCATCATTCTGGAGAAAGAGAGAGATACAAGTTGGGGTGATTATTCTGACGATGCCTCTAACCTCTCTGAAGATTGGGATGACTATTCTTCTACACAAGAGGATGAAATTGACGATTTGATGAGGTTTAGAGGGAAAGGAGTTTCTTTGTCAAATGGAAGGGGGATGATGAACATTTGTTGACTGAGCCAAACCAAGAAGATGTATTTATTACAGAACCCCACCCTCTCCCTCAACACAATACAACAGGATACAAGAGGCAGTTGATTCTGAAGGAGGGGACTACAAGCAACAAGATTTGGTTTTAAAGTGGGATACAAAGAAAGGAGAGCCTAACAATGTTAAAGGGAATGCACAATTTGGCTTGGACCTTTCAAAATAAGAATGAAGTCAGTCAACGATGCCTACTATTTKTCTACAATGGAAGGAAGAAAATGTCCATTACCAGTTAGTGGACGCCTCCTCAAACCCCATCATGGGGCAAAGACTTGAGTTCACAGGTAAGTACAAGTATGTTAGATTAGGTAKGAATTTACATCCATTGTATATACCATCTGAAGATCATGTTAGCATAATTATGGTTTCATTTTCATATCATATTTCTCCATTATGTATATATGCATGCTTATTTTCTAGACTAGAGATGCTCTTTATTTTATTATATCATATATGAACAAGGGGTGACATCACCACCCTAAGGATTACTGATGCATTTTGTTGAGATATAGCAGGCACATGTCATACCAGATATGTTGAGGTTCTCATGCGCTCTACGGTGATCACATGTCCCCAAGTTGGAGCAAGATGTTATCCCCTACCCTAGGGATAACTAAGGAGATCATGTCTGGAGGCCCACAGGTTCTAGACATGGAGTGTCGAGAGCCGTATAACTTGAGCATGGCCCCAGAGGGCCCCTATTTTCTTCAGTGCAGTCCATTCATCAACAACAATAATGTCCATCCCACCAACCTCATCCTGAAGTAGAAGTAAGTCTTGCTCTATGAGATAATGAGTCTGGGTATCATGGTATGTGTCACTCTGATTATTGAAGCACTTGAATATGTTGCATTTGATTCTCCTTCATTTCATAACGTTTTCTTGGAAATTATGCTCTTTAACTTGTTCATACTTGAAGGGTGACATTATGCCCTAGTAAGTTGATCTCCCTTTAGGATGGGTTGCCATTGGGTGGTTCTTTGAGAGGTCATCGTTTGTTCCCTCCATACTTACCACTTTCCATATTTTTTCCTCTCATCTTCCCCCACCGTTGTTCAGACATTGGGTTTTCCGCACTAGGAAGGGTTGTACCTTGCCTTGTGGGAAGAAGGAGATAAAGGCTCGAGGGTAAAAGTAGCTGACAAGAGATAAAAGCCAAAGAATAAACCTTTGACATGTTTCGTCCAAGGATTCCTAAAAAAGTAGTAAAAGGATTAAAAAAAGGGACCCTATAAGATGATAATGCTCGAGGAATTAGTTGGTGGATGGGAGGTCTCATCATGAGCCAACCTATTATGACAATGGGAATGTAGTGGTATGAAACTACCATCTATCTTGTCACCAAACCAGGGTAGTGGCTCTTGGTGGCATAATGGCCAAGAGAAAGGGGGTCTCGTCACAAGCCAACCTTATCATCTCCATGAAATGCTTGTGGATAACACTATCACCAATGGTCGCCAAGCTAGGACAGTGTCCCTCAACTCTTCCCGTGAAGCATGAAATAAAATATCAAAAGCAATGAAGCTAAGAATACAAGGCATTGAATGGGCTAGGAAACAATGACATCCATGACAAGGTGCAACTCACCCTCTACAAGGGCACCCACAGGTAAGAATTACATTTCCTTGTTATCACTGCACCCCATGCCCAAACACTTACCCCCACACCACCTCATACACTTACATGACCTAGATTGTTTGTCACCTTGGAAACATCCCAAACTTAAGGAGGATTAGCCCAATAGGACACCCTGAGACCTTCTCCAAACCTGACTTGTTAAATTGCATAACGTCTTTAAGCATTTGTCTAGGTAAAGGGGGATTTGATGCACATGTTTGGATAATTTGATTATTGGATGTGATTTACATGTTATGATCCCTGTGACTTATGAAATCCTAGAGGGTGTACTTGTTGTTATTGCAAAACTTTTCCCGGTGGATAGGTACATGTGGGGGAATGATTAGCTCGAACCGCCATGGGGTTGAAAGGCCACAGATGGATGTTGTGACCCCAGCTAGGGGAAGGGAGACATCATAGACTTGCACCAGAAGGAAGAAAGATGTTTCCCTTGAGACACTCTGGCAGACCTAAACCTAGGGGGGTCTTGCTCTTCCACTTGGACGTTGACCTCTAAGAGCCCATGACGTCATCTAGAGCTAGGGTTTGCATATTGAGGGCAGTTGTGAGCTGGTTGGCATGTGTGGGCATCATCCAAGGCCTTTGGAGGCCAAACATTTTGCATCAGGAGCCCATCGGTCCAACTTACGGGCCTAACATCACCCTAGATGGGCATGACGTCACCTTTGGATATGTTTTTAGGGGTCAATTATTTCATTTATGTAAAAAGCTTGATTTTTGATGGAATTTGACCAGGTCGGTCTTTTAATGACCTAAAGTTAATTAAAGGTCATTGATATTGTATAAATAAAGGGAAAGTACTCTCATTTTTCATCGTCACTTAACACACACTTAGTGTGGATTGAAATTTGCACCCTCTTTAAGGGCTATTCTCTGAAATAACTAGTGCGCAACTTCTTGGAGAGGCATATTTTGGTGTATCTTGGCTATTTTTCATGGTGAAAGATCTTCAACTAGGGTTTGGCTTGATTATTCTTGGTGAAGTAAGTAGAAAATATGCAATTTGTTTATGTTAATGAATGCTTGTGGTAAATTTTACTTGTTTCATGTTAAAGATTATGAAATTGCTTGCGTAAACCCTAGGAGAGAAACATAAGTTACTTCTTTCTCTCTATAGTTTTCTACTTGTCTAAATTTCTCAAGTGCATCTTGTTTAAGAAGCAGCTACCAGAGCCCTAAAGTTCTATCTCTCTAGTAGTTTTACTCTACTTGCTTATTGCATACATTATTTCAATAGTCTAAGGAAGGAAAATTCACTAGGGCCAAAGGTTCCTTACAGTCTAGCAAATTTGTTTCTAGGATTTGGACGCTTGAGGCCTTAGGTTGCCAACACCTCCTCCATCCATTCCTTCTCCTTTGAAAAAGTAATATCATTTCTACTTTTCTCCAAGTATTTTTGTCGCTAATGTTGACTCCATAAACCCTAAAAGGCACTAGTCTACTCACTATAGTGAATGATTGATCAAACAAACACTCAAACCTTTCTCCTTGAAGCTTTTACCAACTTTTACTAACCCTGAAAGAGACTAATTCCTTAGATAACTTGATGTTGTTGCAAATATTTGCTACATCTATACTAATTTATGCCAATTTGTTGCATTCACCTGCATAACTTGCACTTAGCTCATTCAGAAATTGCTTGTGACATTTGACAATTAACATACTAGATAAATGTTAAGTTTGCATGGTGTTTCCTTGCAATTTTGGGCACTAGAATTTGTTGTTGTTACAAAAGATTGCTACAGCCATCTAACTGTAGCAAAATCTCTACAAAAGTGACATATAATGCTAGCTAGACATTGCCAAAATTGCTTGTGACAACTTATTATCATTTTGCTAGGTTAAAGTTACACTTTATTGTCTTTTTCAAGCAATTTCAAGGCATGTTCTTTGTGGTTGTTACAAAATACTAATTGTTGTTATAAACTATTACATTGTTCAACTTTATATCAGCTAGCCCATTTTTTGAAGGTTTATGGTCTTAATAAGCACCAACATCATATTTGTGTACTTGAAAGCTACCATATTTTCTTTGTTGTCTTGTTCTGGGCATGTACACTCCATTTTTACCATTGTTTCATCCCTTAAAGACCATAAGAACATTTTGAATTGAGTGACCAATGAGAGGGGCATTTTCTTTCACCTTTGCCTTAGTCTTATTAGCCCTTTAGGTCACTGGGGACGTCTCCCGTGGGGTAACTTTGATATACTCTTAAATAGACAAGGGTTTCCTATTAAGGTGACAATGATATGTCACCCCCTGTTACACCGATATTGCATCCACTTGCCTTGGGATTTGGGAAAGTACAGATTGTGCAATAACATTTTGGCACTGCTACCGGGGAACATCAAGTCAATTTTCCTCGAAAGACACTTTTTGGTAAGCCTTTATCCAAAGCCTTCATTTCAAAAAGCTTACCTAGCGATTCCACTGAGGGTGATCCCCTCATCCCTTTGATAATATCAAGGAGATTG
Source organism: Picea mariana (assembly GCA_032191745.1). Taxonomy (NCBI): domain Eukaryota; kingdom Viridiplantae; phylum Streptophyta; class Pinopsida; order Pinales; family Pinaceae; genus Picea; species Picea mariana. Next base: position 38,503 of record JASDQU010589895.1, on the reverse strand, counting down.
TCTAGTGACTCCACTGATGACGACTCGTAGCGGACGTCGACACACATTTTCTTGTATTGTAGTTCCTATTGTCCCCATGGCCCCTCCTAAATGGGCTCCCGAAGGACTCTTCGACCATTTAGACTTGGCCAATATCCAAGGAGGATTACATGATCTCCCCAAAGATGTTGATTCATGGATACCCAAGTTTTCCGGAGAGTCTAGGGCTTCTGGTAACACACATTGGACAAAATTTTGTGAGAGCTATGACTTCCATCATTCTAGGAAAGAACATCCTGACACATTCATGAGACTTTTCTTTGCTTCACTTATTGGAGATGCTAGAAAATGGAGCACTAACCTCCCAAGCAAAAGCCTCATGACCTATGAAGATCTATAACAAGTTTTCTTACAAAGATGGGGTGTGATGGAAGATATGGCATCCATTTACTCCCAAAATCTCAACATTCTCAAACAAAATGACGAAGTTGTTAGGGAATTTAATGACATGTTTAATACCTTACTTGATCAAATTGATTCTGACTTTCTACCAGAGAGCGCTATTCTCAGACAATATTGTTTTTCTTGACCAAAGATGCATAAATGGGTAAAGAGTGTGGGATTCTTACCCATGTGGCAGTAAGCTTCCCTTGTGGCTCAACAACCTTAGTTGATTCCTTTCATGGTGCTTGTGCATCAACTGAGTCATATCCACAAGTGTTTCATGCCAGATCAAATTCCTTTGCTTCTTGTTCTTCTCTGTCTGAATCCTGTGAGTGGGTAGGTCATTCCCCAAAAGTGTCTCCTACTAGTTCTTGTGTAACAATAGGTGTCTCTAGTTCTAATTCTTCCTTCTCCTCTGTATCAAAAACTATTTCATCAAGAGTGCCTACTGTTGGTTCAACAAGAGGCACTAGTTCCTACAGAGGAGCCTATGGATCAACAGAGTGCACTAAGTATTATGTTTGTGCTTCTAGAGGCTTGTCCAACTGATCTTGAAGGGTACTCTCCACATGTTCTTGATGAAAAACAAGAGCCTATGTCTCATGTTCCTCCTTTTTTGTTGTATCCTCTGGCTCATGTGTGACATGTTCCCAAGAAGGACTTCCTACTGGTTCTTGTGGGATAGTGGGAGATCTTGCTTCTAGTTCTTCTTCATCCAAATATGCAGGAATGAGGGAAATAATCCCTTCTTCCATAGTGCCTTTCTCTAGTTCTTGTGTGTCATCCAAGGCCTCATCAAATCCAGGTTGATGCCCTCTGCTAGCTCTTGTGTGCTAGCAGAGGATTATATCTCTATTGCTTCTTCTATTTCCTGGTCCTCTTTTTGGGCTTGTTCTTTCAAGATAAGTAGTTTTTCTCTTCTTACGCTGAGTTGCAACCGCATGGTTGGTTCTTTATTTCTTTGGAACATAGTTTTTCCATTTTTTAAACCCTCTAACTCTATTTGAAGGGGTTTGGTTGCAGTTACCTCAATATTGTTGCCATGGTCTTCCTACACTAGAGTTGCAGTAGGTTGGTCCCTTTTCCTAGTTTTTCTTTAGGATGTCTTTGATGAAGGACTTGCAGCAACTAACCTCACTGTGTCTGTGACCTCTTTATTTGACAGAGGAGTTGAGTGTTTTGTATAAGAAGTATGGCATGGTAATTGGTCAATTGTGTCAAAGATGATCGAGCAGTTGAATATGTTGGACATAGATAGTTCTGTAGCAACCTTTACAGGTGAAATATTGTTTCATGAAGATAGCCACGCCTTACCAGGGGTGTGGCAAAGACCAACGTTCAAATATTGTACATCTCTTAATTAAAGCCTCTGTAGGTTCAAGGAATTTCCTCTGAATTTTAGGTTGCGAAGTCCTTCTAGTGTACCATCTTTCGCCTAATCTTGGTTGCCTGATGACTTCTTCCATTGCCTTTTTGGTGACTTCAACCTAAGAACCTGCTACCATGGAGTGCTCGGCATTGTAATTCAAGGTCAATTCCAGAGTTATTTGATCATCATATCCATGTAGGCGTAACATGTATTCCATCCAACTGGCTCATTGCATAATTTCTCTAATGTTATTGTAGGCCTCTAGAATCAATGCTTATCGAGGTTATCTAAGTATCAATAATCCCCCCATGGTTCCTTCTTCCTGCTAACTTTGATTTCTTGTGTTTTCACAGGAGACAAGTGTTAATTGGGTGAGGAATTTCGAATTGCATCAATAACAATGGTGGATATGGTAATGAGGGTGCAAGGTTGGCAGATTTGGTAACGATGGTGTAAGGTGGCAGTTATTGGAATGATAATAGAAATTATACCATTCAAAACTACTCATTACACATTCTTATTGGAACTCATACATGTTGTATTCTCACCTCATGTGGTGGTACGATGATCCAAAAAGGAACCAGAGAAGACTAAGGACAACTCAAAATTCACAGGAGCAACTTAGGAAGCTTAGAATGGCTTCAGCAGATAGAGAAAGGGAAAAAAATCAAAGTCTTCAAAACTTAGTGAAATTGGCATCATAGTGAAGAGTGTGTCGCAAGCTTTCCAACGGCGTAAATGACTCATCAAACTGAGTTACAGATCGAAAGATATTTGTGGTCAAACTTTTGGTCAACCTAGCCCAGTCAACAGGGATGAGTCAACATTCGTACTACTAACGTCAACATTAGTACGAATGAGATCAACCACCATACATTGGATGCGGCACATGCAGAGCGCAACATGTGTCATGCTAACGTCAACATGGTGACATGGAAACATTAGAGGCTACCACGTGTCACTCATTTTCGTCATTTTTTGGTCAAACCATGGACCAATGAGGAAGTGCCACATGGAAGATCGTATGGGACATGGCAGGTTACCGAGGAAGGTGACATGGCAAGTGATTGTGCAAGTGGTTGGCGTGGGCTGATGGTTGGCTTCCACGTGGCCCAGTCATGGGATGCCATGTGGTAGTGGACAAATACCCAATGAGGGCCCGAAACTGAATTTTCAAAAATAAAAAAAGGGGCCCGCCAAATGTGGCAGCCAAAATACAACTTCGATGAATCTAAACAATAA
>JASDQU010589895.1:15619-35407 GCA_032191745.1 Picea mariana | reverse complement strand
CCCCCCAATCCAACGCCTTACAATAGCATCCACCACCATTGGGCCAATGAAATCCATTGGTTAATCTGCCCAACACTTCACTTAAATGCTGAGTCTGGCCATGAATGGGAGGAGGGCGCTCGACGATAAGTCCGAGCATGATTTTCGAGATGTAGTACAAAGAATTAATTGCAGGGTACATGCATGGAAACCGAGACGAGATTTCTCAAGGGATTGGGAGTGTCAGAGTCATACTGAGGCGTAGAGATAGTCATTTTTGGTAATTCGACGCCATGAATTCTATGGTGTTGTTTGTTTTCTGATCTGAGCACAACTTATGCAGCTTAATTCTAGAATGATGTATACTTATGTATTTTGCCAAATTCTTTTGCTAAGTTAATAAAAAGGCCTACCCATTTGAGGGAAAGACCCAGAGACATAATCCACCAGGGACGAATTTCGTTATCAAGTTTTTGTGTTTGTATTTGATGCTTATGTCTCTTCATTATTTAGTTTTTCCTTCTTTATGGTGCACTTTAATTTATGGTCATTTAATACAATTCTTTATAAGTCACTTCGATGAAAAGATCCTGGATCATGATGGTTTCAGAGCAGTCATCTTTGACTTGAATTGTTGAGTGTGAATGCTTAAACTGGCCAAGCATCAGGGTGAAAGAACTCTTAAGACTTTCAATCCTGAAGTCGGTCGTGCATCCCAAAGGAGGAAAATGGCAGAAGAGGACAAGCATGATTAACAAGAGAAAAACTTCCATATGGTCTTTTATCACATGTTCAGAAATGGTCGAATGAATGTATGGAGACTACGAGAAGATGATGAAGAAGAAAGGGAAGAGAAAGGAAGCACAAGCTGATGATAATGCTTCAGTAAATCAAGGGGTTGGAGGAGACCCTCATGAGCCTCCATATTCACCATCAAGTTCTAGCTTTTCTTCCTCTGAGCATTCTCATCATTCTCATCATTCTAGCCATAAAGCTTCTTTTAAGAAATCATTACTAAAGCTTGATGTAAAATTTTCTTTACCTATGTTTAATGGAGATGCTAATCCTGAAAAGATAGATAATTGGATTCGACAGGTTAAAGTATATTGTCATGTTCAACAGATTGATGAAGAAGAAGTTAAATTGCAATTGTCTTCTCTTCGGTTGGAAGGAACCACTCTCATATGGTGGGAGAGTAAACTTCACGACATAAGTAAGTGTGGTAATCTTCTTTCCTCATGGTCAGAATTTAAATCAGCAACAAGGAAGCAATTTTATCCATTGGGCTTATTTACATAAAGCAATGATCGAATGGAAAACTTTAAGACAAAGTAAAGATCAAACCGTACAAAGTTTCATGGAAGAATTCAGGAAGAAAGCTCTTGCATTAAACATTCCTTTGGATTCTTATGAAACTTTAATGAAGTATATTGGCGCACTTCACAGTTATATTCGTCATACTTTGCTATTGTTTAACCCCACCAGTGTTGATGAAGTTTGTGTGCAAGTCACTCACCTTGAGAATAGGGGAAAGCATGTTCAAGAAGATCCCACAAAGAAACCTTCCAATCTCCCACATAAGCAATTTAAGAAGTTTAAAAGGAAGGAAAAAAAGACCGCCACTGTAAAGAGAGAAGAAGGAAAACCGTCTTGCACTCATTGCAAGAAAAGTGGTCACAATGATGATCATTGTTGGAAAATACATCCAGAGAAGAGACCGAAGCAGTTCAGTGGAAAGGGGAAGACAAAGACCATTGCTACAATGCAACAAGATCTTGGTTCAAATTTAGGAGATGAAGGAAAGATCGCAACAGTTTGAGTACAAGGTAAAGATTCCCTTCATGCTAGTTCAAATTCCAATAATGACTCTCATGATGATGAAAGAAAGAGGAATGAATTATTTCATATAAGAGTTGTATCTAAACAGACTAACATAGATACATTGTTTGATCTGGGTTCCCAATTAAACTTGATATTTGAAGCACTTGTCAAAAAGATGGGTCTTGAAACTAAACCACATCCAAAGCCTTGTCCTCTTGGTTGGGTATGTTATAAAGTAAAACTTAATGTCACCAAGCAATGTAGGGTCAAATTTGCTATTGCTTCAAAGTTGATTGATGAAGTGGATTTGGATGTTGCATCACTTAATATATGTGGCATGGTGTTGGGGAGTCATTATCTTTATGATAGAAAAGCAGTATTATTTCGTCATGAGAACAAATATCACCTTACTAAGAAGGGAGTGGAATATATTGTTAGATCCCATAGCATGAGGGTAAACACAACACTTGTTAGTGCAAGACAAATGAAAAGACTCATAAACACTAATAAGAGATATGTACTCATGGTCATAAGGGAGAAAGATGTCAGAACATCTGACGCTTTCCAGGGATGTGAACCTTCTCATAAGAAAGAACTAATTGATATTGTTTCTAAGTATGACGATATTTTCCAAGAACCGGATGGATTACCTCCTAAGAGGGAAATTCAACATGAAATACATCTTCAAAAAGATTCTCCTCTTCCTAATGTGGGAATGTACATGATGTCAGTTGTAGAGATGATAGAGATCAAGAAGCAGGTACAAGGTTTATTGGATCAAGGGGTTATCAGGCCCAACTCATCTCCTTGTGGTTCTCTGATCGTGATGGTGCCAAAGAAAGATGGCACATGGCGAATGTGTGTCAATTACCGGGCCTTAAATAAAATCACGGTGAAAAATTGATACCCTCTTCCTCGTATAGATGATTTACTTGATTAGTTAAAGAATGTTGTTTATTTCACTAAGTTAGATTTGCGCAGTGGATACCATCAGATCAGGGTTGCAGAGCAAGATGCATGGAAGATTGCCTTTAAAACCAAACAGGGATTACTTGAGTGGTTAGTTATGTCGTTTGGGCTTTGTAATGCTCCGAAAACCTTCATGCGTGTGATGAATGATGTATTCATGCCATTTCTAGATGATTTTGTGATTGTATATTTAGACAACATTCTTATATTTAGCGAGACTTGGGATGAACATGTAAGGCATGTAAAAGAAGTATTGGATACTTTGCAAAGGGAAAAGTTGTATGTAAAACTGTCCAAATGTGAATTTGGTAAGACTGCACTTGTGTACTTAGGTCATATTGTAGGAGGAGGACAATTGAAAATTGATCCTTCCAAGATTGATGTAATTGTAAATTGGCCTGACCCCAAAAGTGTAACCGAAATACAGAGCTTCTTAGTTGTAGTACAATATTGGAGGAGTTTCATTTCAAACTTCTCCTTTATATCGGATCCTTTGCATGCCTTAACCAGTGTGAAGAACACTTTTCAGTGGGGAGGAAAGCAACAAAAAGCTTTCGACACTTTGAAATAAAAGATCAATACCACACTAGTATTAACACTGTTAAATCTTCAACAACCCTTCGAGATCAAGATAGATGTCAGCGGATATGCCATGGGTGCAGTATTGTTGCAATATCCTAAGCCTATCTGTTACCACTCTGAAACTTTTAACCAAGTTATTGTTAACTATCCTACATATGATAAAGAGTTGTATGCATTAATTCAAAGCATAAATAAATGGAAGCACTACTTGTCAAAGAAGGAAACAATCATACGTATAGATCATCAATCCTTATAGTATCTCCAAGCACAAACCAAACTGCAACAATCTCAACATTACAGATGGATGGATTTCCTACAACAATTTCATTTGGTAATCAAGTACAAAAAGGGTATGAGTAACAAGGTAGCTAATATACTTTCTAGACCTCCTATTGTTGCTTCTATTATTTTGAAGATTGCTTCTTTATCTCGTGATAGCTATGTGGAACAATATGTGATTGATGAAGATTTTAAAGAAGTATATGAGAAGCTAACCCATGGTGCACAAGTAGGGAACTATTGTCAGCAGGGAAAACTACTCTACCATCTTGGAAAGTAATGTATTCCTACAAGTGAACGAGTCCATGTAATACAAGAAGCTCACACGTATCTTGTATCTAGGCATTTTGGGGTAGGAAAAACTATGGCTCATCTATAGAGGTTTTGTTACTGGCCTCAAATGAAAACAATTGTAACTAAATAGGTAAAGGGGTGTGTGATGTGTTCTACTTGTAAGCCCACTAATAGAAAACTGGGGCTATACTCACCATTGCATGTTCCATCCCATCCATGGGAAAGTCTCTCCATGGATTTTGTAGGGGGTTTACCAATGTTGAAAAGGGGTCATGAATATTTGTATGTTGTAGTGGATAGGTTCAATAAGATGTGTATCTTAATGCCATGTAAAACGCAGATCACTGCTCAGTAGACTGCTAATCTCTTATTTCAGTATGTTTGTGTTCACTTTGGGTTACCCAGATCCACTATCTCGGATCGAGATACTTAATTCCTTGGGGATTTTTGGACAAGTTTGTGGAGAATGATGGACACCAAATTAAAGAGGAGCATTGTTTTCCATCCACATAGTGATGAACGGACAGAGGTTGTTAATTGAACAATGGTATTTTTTCTTTGAGGCTACTGCAACAAGCATCCCAAGTTATGGGATGAATAGATACCCTATGTACAACATGCTTACAACCGAGCCTTACATTCCTCCACTCGGGGTTCACCTATTGAGACATGTTTTGGGTATTTACCTAAGGTTCCTTTGGATTGGATGTATGGGAGAGATGTCGAATGAAGAAAGAAATGAAGACAGAACCTACAAGTTCATCTAGAGGATCCAACAGGTACACGAAGCAGCTAGAGAATTGGAGAAAATTCAAGCATAGTATAAATCTCGGCATGACAAACATAGGGTTGATTATCGGTTCTAGGTTGGAGACCCGGTATGGCTTCACACCAACAAGGAAATATTGAAGGGTGAAGGTAAGAAACTCAAGCCCATCCGTTATGGACCCTTCACTGTTTTGGAAAAAAAAGTGGTACCAATGCTTTTCGTCTAGATCTTCCACCTTATATGCAGATCTACTTAGTTGTAAATGTGGAGAACTTGAAACTCTTTTAGCTTCCCATGATCATGGATCAGGGTGAAGAAGTTTCAATACCTTCAATTGACGAGTTTTCTCCTAAGTACTCGGATGAGTTAAAGGAAGATATCATCTTGGACCGAAGGACGAGGACTTCATGCCGGGGTGATGTTGATTATGTTTGAGTAGGCTTAAAGGGCACACATCCAAGCAAGGCAAAGTGGATTGAGAAGTACAAGGTGAGGGAACTATGTCCTCACTTATCTGTTGATTGATGAAAGCTTTTGGCAGTCCAAAAATCTCTCAATGGGAAGGTGTGATCGAAAAAGGATCTAGAGAAGACTAAGGACAACACAGAATTCACAGAAACAACTTAGGAAGCATAGAATGGCTTCAGTAGATAGAGAAAGGGAAAAATTAAAAGTCCTCAAATCTCATTGAAATTGACATCATCGCGAAGATCGCGTCGCAATATTTCCAACGACGTAAACGACTCATCAAACAGAGTTACAGATCGAAAGATATTCATGGTCAAAATTTTGGTCAACCTAGCCTAGTCAACATCCATACTATTGATGTCAGCATCAGTACATATGACGTCAACGTCCCTACAATATACTTGGCACACATAGATGGTGACACGTGTCATGTTGATGTCAACAAGATGTAAACATGGTGACGTGGAAACACCAAAGGCTGCCATGTGTCACTCGTTTTTGGCATTTTCAGGTAAAATCGTTAACCAATGAGGAACTGCCATGTGGCAGACCATACAGGACGTGGAAAGTGATGTGGCAGGCTGACATGGTAGGTGATGTGGCAGGTGACTATGCAAGTGGTTGGCATGGGCCAATGGTTGGCTACCACATGGCAGTGGGCAAATGCCCAATGAGGGCTCGAAACCGAATTTTCAAAAATAATAAAAAAGGGCTCGCCAAATTTGGCGGCCAAACTACAACTCCGATGAATCTAAACATCAAACTCCAAACTTGGCGACAGTTCCAAATGCATATATATATATATATATATATATAACAATAATCCCAGAAGGGGAGGCCTGCGGGCTCGACCCCGGGACCTCCCCCTATCTAATGCCTTACAATAGCATCCACCACCATTGGGCCAATGGACTCCGTTGGTTAGTTTGCATGACACTTCACTTAACTGCTGAGTCTTCCCACAGACGGGAGGAGGGTGCTCGACGGTACGATTAGGCACAATTTTCAAGACGTGGTACAAAGAATTAATTGCAAGGTACATGCACAAAAATCGAGACGAGATTTCTCAAGGGCCTGGGAGTGCCAAAGTTGGATTGAGGTGTAGAGACAATCATTTTTGGGTAATAAGATGCCACGAATTCAATGGTGTTGTCTATTTTCTGATCTAAGCAATAATTCGACATCTTAATTCCAGAATGAGGTATACTTATGTATTTTGCCAAATTCTTTTGCTGAGTTAATAAAAAGGCCTACCCATTTGAGAGAAGGACCCGAAAACATAGTCCACCAGGGACGAAATCCGTTATCAAGTTTGTGTGTTCATATTTGATGCTTATGTCTCTTCATTATTGAGCGCTTCCTTCTTTATGGTGCACTTTAATTATGCTCATTTAATACAATTCTTTATAAGTCACTTCGATGAAAAGATCCCAGATCATACAAGCACAATGTTGATGGAGTTGCAACAATGAAAGGAGGAGTCACATCAACATTATTAACCTGAATTGAAACATCGACATTGCTAGTTTTGTCGACCATAAGTGCACCAATGGTGACGTTACAAAGTTTAAGCTACAAGTGGAGTCGCAACAACGGGGGTTGCGACGACGGAGCTACAACACTTAGATTTGCATCAACATAAGTTGCAAAAACCGATGGTTCAATGTCAATCGTGTAGATGGGAATTGAAACATTGTTGAAGCAGATGAAAGGTGTGGGTGATAAATGAGAAAATAAAGTGAAGATGCAAGCGGAGTTGCAACAATGGAAATGAAAGGGGAGGGGTTTGGGAAATGAAGCAGAGTTGCACGTGAAGTTGAAGCAACATAAATGAGAGGGGAGGTTGAGCAATGGGTATAGTTGTGACAAAGGGACTTGTAGTAAAGGGAATTGCAACAACATGGGTAGTTGCGACAATGGGATTAGTTGCAACAAAGGGAATTAGAGTAATAGGGATAGTTGCGACAAAGGGAGTTGCAACAATTGGAATTGCAACAACAAGAATCATAACAACAGGAGTAGTTGCGGCAAAGTGAGTTGCAAAAAAGGGAGTTTCAACAACAATAATCACAACAACAAGAGTAGTTGCGGCAAAGGGAGTTGCAACAACAAGAATTGCAGCAAAATTGTTCTCCCCTACATACCCCGGAAAAAAAAAATTTATTAGAAAAAAAATCAAAGCTTTATTACAATTTGTTGAGAAGGATCCTGACATAACCATCACAAAACTGTGAAGTGCCTTTCTTTTTTATTTTGGAATTTTTTTTTGTGTTAGTTGGGCTGGTATTCACACCTTTTTTTTTAAGAAGAAATAGAAACTATCCAATTGGGATTTGTTCTTCCTAAATGAGTTCCAGATCATTGTCAGGCCATCCATTTGCAATCTTCCTTAAAAAGGCTTCCTTTGACAAATGTCGATGATACAAGCGAAGTCTATGTTCATTAGCCATTAGAGGAATTTTGTCTCCATCTATGGTACATAGTTTGGTGGCCCCACTGTCATATATTGTATCAATCAAATAGAATATTTTGTAATGCAGTGCTTAAACTTGTTTATTGCATGAATAACAACAATAAATTGTTTCTCAGTTATCGTATAGTTTAATTATGTAGGCGAGAGGTTCTTACTAACATAGTAAATTGCATATGGGTCCTTTCCTTCTAGTTTTATGAGAACGACTCTGACAACGGTGTCTGATGCGTCTGTGGAAATGTGGAACGAGAGGGACCAATCAGTCTCGCTTAGAACATGAGCTTCAGATACTTTGATTTTCAATTCATCAAGCACATGCTGACATGTCTCTGTCCACAAAAACTTAGTATCTATGTTAAGTAAAACAAATAATGGATGAACAATGCAAGCAAAATTTTCAATAAATCTACGATAATAACCAACATATCCTAGCAAACTTCATACTTGCTTTTGCGAAGTTGGAGTTGGAAAATTTAATATTACCTTTACTTTTTCTGGATTGACTTGAATACATTTTTCTGAGATGTGATGTCCTAATACGATGCCATTAGTTTCCATCATTAAACATTTGTCATTATTGAGGGCGACATTTGACTCTTTTTACCTTATTAGTGTTTTCTCCATATTGGCTAATGCCTTGTCGAATTCTTCTCCATATATTGTGAAATCCGTTTGGAAATGAAGAACACTTCCACACTAAACCTAGCAGAAGAGAGGAAGAATTTAATCAAGAACATAAATGACAAAACAAACACATAATACATAGAGATTTTACCCTACTTAGAAACCCAAACCGGGAAAACCAATATTCCTTGAGCATTTTTCTCTCTTGTTTTCTTATTAATTCAAAATAAAAGGTTACATGTCTAACCTTGGTCCACACCTAAGACACAATGGACATCATGTCCTATTTCTTACACAAGAACAACCCTGTAGCCAATTCAACTTACATCTGCATGACCAACAACCTTAAAGATTCTACAATTAAACATTAGCATTTACAACCTTACAACACACCTTCTTTCTAGGCTTTACAATAGGAAAAATCCTAAATAATAGGTGCCCAAAATGGTTACAGATCCACATAGATCATTAGCTACAAATCCCGTGAATCTCGAGATTATGTTACAAACGACTACTACGTCAGATTACTAGTCGGTCTTCAGTTGGTCGCCACTCACCCACCTGTCAACCTCTTGTCGATTGACTTGCTATTCATTCACATCGAATTTTTCTTATTGTCGATCCACCTCAACCTCCACTGTTAGTCGATCCACCTCAACTAGACTTTCATTAGAAATAATATAACAACCCAACATTCTCCCACTTGTTGTCTTGTTTGCTGAAACCGGGAGATTCCTAAACTTTAATTCACAAACCTAGTGCAACAATTCCCATTGCCTCTATGCACCAAGATAACTTCACAACACTCATAGACTTGGTCAACGAGTCTATTATGTTTCCCAACATGTCTACTTTCTCCAGCAACACCTTGTTTCTTTCCACCATGTCTCTCATGAAATTGTATTGTACATGAATGTGCTTAGTCTTTGAATGATAAGAAGAGTTCTTTGTCATAAATATTGTGCTTTGAATGTCAAAAATTATCTTCATATCTTTCTTCTCAAATTTGATTCCTGAGCACAACCTTTGTATCCATACTGCTTCTTTGTTTCCATGAGTGGTTGCCATGTATTCTGCTTATGTTGTTGACAAGACTACAACCACTTGTTGCTTACTCATCCAACCGATTGCTCCATCGAACATCTTGAACACATATCCATTGGTTGACCTCCCTTGATCTAGATCTCCTGCCCAATCAACGTCGACAAATACATGTACATTTAATTCATTGTCACCTCCTGGTTTTCCTTGGTAGCATATAACATAGTCATTTGGGTCACACAAACACTTGAATACTCTTTTGACAATTGTCCAATGCTCCTTTCCAGGTGTCGACATATATTTGCTCAATACTCCCACTGCATAGGTAATGTCTTGTCCAATGCAGACCATCACATACATTAGACTACCAACAACACTTGCATAGGGAACACATGCCATGTCCTATATTTCCTCTTGTGACTTTGGATACTATTCAACAATTAGCCTTCCTCCCACAGGAATGTCACCTTCACTGGTTTGCACTCTTGCATGTTGAAACGTTTTAGAACTATTTCAATATACTTCATCTAGTTCAACTAGAGCTTCCTAGCTGCACGATCTCTCTTAATCTCCATTCCCAGAATGAAGTTCGTTGCACCGAGATCCTTCCTGACAAACTTGGAGGATAACTGCTTCTTCACCTCCTTTATTGCATTCATGTTGTTTCCAATCAACAACATATCATCGACATACAAAGCTACATATATGAAACACCTGTCTTCTTCTTTAGAATATATGTAGTGATCAACTTTGCTTCTCACAAATCCCAAACTAAGGATGTATGTGTCGAAATTTTGGCACCACGTCCTTGGTGATTTCTTTAAACCATAAAGAGATCTTTTCAGTTTGCACACCAAATATTTTTTTTCCTTTACTACAAAACTTCAGGTTGTTTCATGTATATTTATTCTTCCAGGCCCCCATGTAGGAACGTCATCTTTACATCTATTTGTTCTATTTCGAGATCAAAGGATACAACCATAGACATTAATACTCTAATGGAATTTAATTTTGCAACAGGGGAAAAAATCTCACCAAAGTTGACTCCCTCAACTTGAGAATAACCTTTCACTGCCAGTCGAGATTTGAACATCTTGACTTGACCTGCGACGTTCATATTCTTCTTGAATACCAGTTTGCTACCAATAATATTTCAACCACTAGGTAACTTGACTAAGTACCATGTATCATTCTTATATAAGGATTCCATCTCTTCGACCATGGCATCCTTCCAGATTTTTCTCTCTATAGAGTCAACTGCCTCCACAACCAACTTGGGCTCATTGTCTATGGCAGTTAATACGAATGCAGAATGGAAGTCGGGAGGATTGTACCTTTCAACTAGTTTTCTTACTCATTCTGACCTCCTTACAATTGGGTTAGGTTGTTCCACCTCTTCATCTCATTCAATCGACTCATTTGAATCAACTTCTTCCTTCCACAGTTCAAATCACACCGTCTCAGGATTATTCTTGATCTGAACAATTTCTTCGAGCTTAGACTTACCTCTGACTTCTCTGAAGACCACGTATCGATTGTACATTGTTCTCCTTGATGCAAGATCCCATAGCTTATATCCTTTCATTCCTTCTTTGTATCCAATGAAAATACATTTKATTGCCTTCTTGTCTAGCTTGCTCCTCCTTTCCTTGGGAACATGCACAAATGCATCATAGCTAAATACTTTGAGACATGAAACCAAAGGCTTCTTACCCAACCATACCTCATGTGGAGTCATGTYGACTAGTGTTGTAGAAGGAGACATGTTCACCAGATATTTTGGAGTGTCGACTGCCTCTGCCCAGAATTCTTGTGTGAGCCCAACACCACTAGGCATGTTCCTTGCCTTGTCCATCAATGTTTTTTTCATTCTCTCAACAACTCCATTTTTCTATGTGGTATATGGTGTGGTATTTTGGTGTGCTATGCCACACTGTTTGCAGAATTGATCAAATTCTTTTCCATAGAATTCACCACTGTTGTCAGTTCTCAACACCTTAATCTTCTTATCTGTCTAGTTTTCTACAAGAGATTTAAACTCTTTGAATTTCTCAAAGACCTCTGATTTCTTCCTCAGGAAATATAACCATGTCTTCCTGGAAAAATAATCTATGAAGGAGACATAATATAGGGATCCACCAAGTGAAGGCACTGAAACAGGGCCAAACATATCGCTATGAACCAACTCTAGAATCCCATTTCCCCTTGTCACTCTAGATGGGAACCTCACCCGACTTTGTTTCCCATATACACAATGTTCACAAAATTCGACTTATAAATCACATTCAGGAAAACCTTCAACCATACCTTTTTTATGCATAGCTCAAAGTCCTTTTTCTCCAATGTGTCCCATCCTCTCATGCCATAACATGGTCAGGTCAACTTTATGATGTCTTGTCGAGTCGGTTTGAACCGACTTAGCCCGATTCTAGTTGATTTGAGTCGATGTCGAGTCAAGTCGAGTCGACTTCAGGAACAACGATGTTTTGTCCAGTCGAGTCGACATTCCCTAATAACTTGTACATGGTTCCAATTTGAACTTCTTTCATTAATACCATCACACCTCTGACCATCTTGCACGTGTCCTTCTAAAATAGAGTGTGCACCCATGCATCACTCATCTTACTAAAATATACCAGGTTTCTTGCTAAACCCATAATGTGTAGCACACCTGGAAGGGTTCTACTCCTCCCATCCTGCAATATTAGTCAAACTCTTCCTTGTTTGACAATTTTGGTTGTTAAGTCGCCCCCCAAGAACACATCTCCTCCATCATATCATCCATACTTGTAGAACCATTCTCTGTGTGGTTTCATATGATAAGATGATCCTGATTCGATCAACCAAACATCTCGATCCGACTGTGTACTAGTTGACGCTAGGTACACATCGCCTCCCTTATCTGGAGTCATCTTTCTCTCAATCGACTGCTTCTCATCGGATCTTGTACTGACTTCCATTGCCTTCGAGTTGTAGTCCTTTTTGTAATGCCCATATTTACCACATTTCCAACATCTTCTCATCGACCGAACTAACGATTTATATCTACCATTAGACTTAGACTTTCTACCAGAGAGTTTTCCTTTATCTTTGTCTATCGGTTGACCTCTCACCACTAATGCATCTTTGGTCGATCCGTCCATGTTCTTTCTTCTCATTTCTTCTAACCATAGAGATGCAACCACGTCTTCTAGCACTAGTGTGGTTGTATTACTCCCTGTAGCCACGAGTAAGTTATCCCAAGAGTCTGGAAAATAACATAATAGGCTAATACACTTCTCCTCCTTAATTATTTTAATATCCACAGACAATAACTGACTTAAAATGGTATTAAATGCATTTAAATGCTCAATCATCGAACAACCATCATTCATCCTCAGAAGATACCGTTTCTTTCTCAGAAACAACTTATTTACTAGAGATTCTGATTGGTATAAGCTCCCCAACATTTCCCACATTTTCTTGGCCAAATATTCACCTGAGATATTCAACAGTATTGAATATACAAGACAAAGTCGAATYGTACTTCTTGTTCTCCTTTCGAGTTTCTCCCATTCTTCCGCCGACATACCTGTCGACATGGTACCTAGACAAATTGTTGTTCATTATTCTCTATCTAGAAGAAGATATTCCATTTTAAGCTTCCAAAGCTCAAAATTCAGGCCATTGAATTTTTCAATCTTGGTTCTTGAGTTKCTCACCATTCTTTAGCACGATCTTTAATACAACTTATGTCTTACGACTCTTACTGAACCTAGCGCTTATCTGATATCCAAGATTGTTAAATCAAGTTTTGATACCACATGTATACCACATGTAAAGCTATGATAACCAAGCTTTGATACCACTTGTTAGGAAATGAYGAACACTTCCACACTAAACCTAATAGAAGAGAGGAAGAATTTAATCAAGAACATAAATGACAAAACAAACATATAATACACAAATATTTTACCCCAGAAACTCAAACCAGGAAAACCAACATTTCTTGACCAATCCGCTCTCTTGTTGTCTTATTCATTCAAAATAAAAGGTTACATGTCTAACCTTGGTCCACACTTAAGACACAATCGACATCATACCCTCTTTCTTAAGAAAGAACAACTATGTAGCCAATTCAACTTACATCTGCATGACCAACAACCTTAAAGATTCTATTAAACATTAGCCTTTCCAGCCTTACAACATGCCTTCTTTATAGGTTTTACAACAGAAAAAACCATAAATAATAGGAGCCCAAAAAGGTTACAGATTCATGTAGATCATTGGCTACAAATTCCATGAATCTTGATATTATTTTACAGTCGACTATCAAGTCAGATTACTAGTCGACTACCAATCGTCCTTCAGTCGGTCACCACTCACCCACTTGTCAATGTCTTGTCGGTTGACTTGCTATCAATCCACCTCGAGTTCGGCTTACTATCGATCCACCTTGAATTCATCTTGTTGTCGATCCACCTCGACTTCGACTATTAGTCAATCCACCTCGACTAGACTTTCACTGCAAAGAATATAACAACCCAACAAAATCGTCCATATATTTTTCCATGTAATCATGAATTAGATCAGAGAATATACCTATAACAACTTGTTGAAAGGTGGCAGGGGCGTTGCATAACCCAAATGGTAGAACATAGTAGGTGAATGTCCCCTGATAATAGGTGAACATTGTTTTCTCTTGGTCTTTCGGTGCAATTTAGATCTGGTTATATCCATTGAACCTATTGAGGAAAGAAAAATATTTCTTCCCTACTAACGTGTCCAGGACCTGGTCAATAAATTGTAATGAGAATTGGTCTTTATGTGTTTCTTTATTTAGTTCCCTATATTCTATACAAATTTTCCATTTACCATTTTTCTTTGTTACCATGACAAGAGGGGTGACCCACTTACTATTAGAAATTGGATAGATGAAGTTAGTTGTAAGCAATTTTTGTAGCTCTTCTTTGACTATGTCTTTCAGTTATGAGTTCAACTAGTGCTAGGGTTGGCATATGGGTCTGGATACTTCCTTAATATATATGTGATGTGCACACAGGTCATGATGGATTCCCTTCATGTTAGAGTAATCCCATGCAAAGGCATCATTGTGCTTTTGTAGCACATTAACCATTCACTCATTTTGTTGTTCGGTTAGTCCTTGGTTGATTTTCAAATTTTTACCTGGGTCGATTTATATGGTTTCTATAATGGATCCTTGATATTTTTCTGGTGGGGATTTCTGTTCAATGGGTTAGATGTTTATTGAGGCTAAAAAAACCTATATTTCTGGTTGCATAACATGCTAAATAATATGTATTTTTCCTGAGGAAGAGGAAGAGGCTATAAAATTGTTGATTTCATCGTCCTTTGTTTGATCTCTTATGGCTAAGTATTGATCTGTGGAGAGGACTAGATGGACTTCCCCTTCTTCATCACTCTCTTCTCTGTCAACCCAAAGTGGTGTTTCTATGTCTATGCTAGGTTTAGCGAGAGAGTAGAGGGTTAATTGTTTTGTGGATGTCCCATGGTAGATGGTCATGTTTCCTAACCTATAATCGATGTAGGCATCGACAGTGGCCAACCAAGGTCATCCTAGGATTAGAGGATACTCGCCGAGAGAGGTTTTTGGTTAGAGGACCATGAAGTCAATGTGATATTCTCATGAATCCACGAAGATAACTACATCTTCTAAGATTCCCTTTGGTTTAATGGTTGATATTTCAATGAGTTGAAGTATGGTTGGGGTTTCCCTAAGGCCTATAATACCCAAGTCTTGCATAGTCGCGTGTGTCATAACATTGATGACAACCCCTAGATCAATTAACGTGTTACTAACAAGTGTATTTTTATCTGCACATTAATGATTGGATTGCTAGGGTAAGATTATTTAGCTGCGAGAACTCCTCCCATCATTAAATCTGAAAAATTTTCGATGACATGAACGATTTGGGGATCCTTTCATTTCTTACCCAGTTTCCTTAAGCAAAGTCCCCATACCTCTTTTGAATATATGTGCACATCCTTGATGGTTTGAAATAGTGGTATTTTGGCACACACATTTTTCAGTTCTTCTAGGAAATCAAACTCAGGTTGTGTGAAAGGTTTCTCTTGGTTTAGCCTTTCAAGATAGGGTGGGTCCCAAAGTTCAGGGTGGGAATTCTCAACTTTTGAAGGTTTCTAAGATTGTTTTTGTTTTGATTCTTCATTTGGGACATCCTCGTGTAAGTCTTCAATGCTAATATGAGGTTGACCCTTGGTTAGTGTCTTCTCGAATCGGAGGTGAATATCATTACATTCTAGGGAAGAGATGGAATAGGTCGAGTAGGTCACAAGTCCAACAGCTTGCGCTGGTTGACCTAGCCTTTCATTATTCAGGTTAGGGATGGGTTGTGCAGGTAGTTTTGGTTGAGGAGGGGTGGATTTGGATGCTTGTATATGGGGAGGAGGAAGGAGTTGCATGGGTGGTTGTGTCATAGATTGTTGAGGCCCTCCTATAGTGGGATTTCTCCATCCTTGTTGCCATAACTAGTTTGGAGGAGGAGGAAACATCCATTGTTGTGTTGGCATACCACATGGTTGAGAAGCATATCGTATGCGAACCAATTCCT
Source organism: Picea mariana (assembly GCA_032191745.1). Classification (NCBI taxonomy): domain Eukaryota; kingdom Viridiplantae; phylum Streptophyta; class Pinopsida; order Pinales; family Pinaceae; genus Picea; species Picea mariana. The sequence continues at coordinate 19,515 of JASDQU010589895.1, read as the reverse complement.
CTTTTAGTCGTATACTTGCCTCATGTCGCCTTCTCATGTGAAGATCATTTCCTAACTGCTAGTTGTAGTGTTGATTGTTGTGTTGTTAGACTTTGCACTTAGAGTCGCAACAATGGGGAGTGTTCATGGAGTTGCAACTATTATCCAGTCACAACAACAAAAAGTGCACATGGAGTTGCATCAATTGAATTGTGCTCGGAATCGCAACAACAAAGAGGGATTACAGCCATTGTGAGGAGTTGCAACTACTGTATTACTCTTGTGTAGCAATAGTAGTACATGAAATTAGCAAGTTCCTTTAATAAATATACAAGAATAGTGTATAAATGGCATATGGGTAAATATTCGCTCCTTAATGAAAAGTGAGGTAAAATTGGATAAGGAAAGTATAAAAAAGGAAGTGATCAATGGAAAATGGTAAGCAAAAATGTATTAGATGGGTGCTGAAAGTATGCCAATTTAGGCACCCATCAATGGATAGAGAAGAAATTCGACACTAAATTCCTTTAGATCGACCATAATCCATTCCAGTGGTGGTTGGCCTGAAAATTTTCTTTGGTAGGGTCAATTAAGTGTTTTGAATTTTCCATTCCATAAGTGTCTTAAATCACCTCTATCTTGGCATCTGGATCTATCTCCTCCTCAACACTTTGAACCTATCGTAATCCACATCGAACTCACTTGTTTTCGATGAATTGAAGTTTTCCTTCCTCAACTACCAAATGAACCAACGATGAGATTGACACCTTGAATTTTCTTGGTCATTGACAATTGGACGAGAATCATGCTGTCAACAATCGATAGAAAGTTTGTCATTGATGATGGGGATAATTTGTGTATGTCGGTGCTTTGATCGATTCGTGTCATCGACACTTCCATAAATTCGTTCATCGACACTTTGACCAATTTTTCCATTGGCACTTCTCCAAACTTATTCATCGATGCTTTGGTTTATTTTTCCATCAACACTCCTCCAAACTTATTCATCGACACTTTGACCATTTTGTCCATCGACATTTCCTTATTCACTCATTGGAGTTCATCAATGCTTTGACCAATTCATGCCATCGACACTTCCAAAAATTATGTCCATCGACGTTTTAAAGAGAGAGAAGCCTCATCGGTTAGCTCTTACGGAACTAGGTAGAAGTGGGTGCCACCTAGACACGATGTTGTAATCTTATGGATAGTGCTTAAGATTTTTAAGAGATCATATCTTCTTGTCCAAAGTTGGAATCAAGCATATTGATAGTCAATGGAAAGCCCTTGAGGAGTAGATTTGAACTAAAACAAGGACTCCACATTAGAATTGTGTTTAAGGAAAGTAATTTAGTGAAATGTCAATAAAAAGTCGTACACCCCACCTGCCCAATGAAGATTAGAGGCCAGGTATGTTACACTCTTAGATTTTGTGATCCGTTGTCATACATGTAATGAAGCAAAACCATCTATTTTTTTTTTAACTTGCAATGGTCTTGGTTTCCTAAATGGCAGGCCACTGACAAGGTCGGTTGTAATATTTTTATGCTATATTAATATAAATAGTAGTTATCTTACAAAAAGAAAACAAGATGAACTTATCACATCATTTTTTATTCTTTATTGTACTACCGAAGGTAGTATATAGCAATGAGTTAGCATTGACTTTCATATTAGTTTTGTGTTGACTTAAAAACATTATATCAGTTTTAATGTTCAACATTTATTTTTTAATATAACAAAAATAGTATTTTTTTAACTCCTCATTGGTCAATAAATTGATAGTGTTATTGCAGCCTTCACATATTTCAAGACCTTAAATTAATGAGGAAGTACAATTTTTTAACTCCTCATCCTTATCCATTGGCCGACTTGTTCCCACAAACTGAAGCCGGTTTGGTTCATTAGACTTTAAGTGTGAATCATATCTAGAATTCATCTGAAGCACGGTACCACTGATTTATCACAGGTAGATGCGACATGACCAATTTGTCATTAAATCAAACACACAGTGGCTTTACCATAACTTATAGCAGAGAACTTACTTTAATACAGTATGTGAACCGAGATTTGCTATGTGTTCAATCCATCACCCAACGTTTTGGCTCATTAGATTTTAAATGTGAATCCATTATCAACGAAGTAGGTGATGCGACCTAATCACATGACAGGTAATTCCACATTTGAAATTTCAGATTTCACTGGATTTTTCGTGTAGCGAACTTGTTCAGAGTTTATTTCTTGAAACAAATTATTTGAGCCCTCTCTATTTTGGTGCATAAATTTTATATTCTTTCCTGTCCTCTCATCGAAGCTACGATTTCCTCCAAAATTTTTTGTCTCCTCAATGTTTTATTCAATGATTTTATTCACTAGTGAGTCTCCTGTGGCGATCTCCTTCTTCCTTAAAATTCATTTTCTGTAACTTTTAAAAGCGCCTCCCCTATACAAATTTCCTGTAGCGTATTACCCGAGATTTTCTTCTTCCTGCGATCTAAGGGAATCTCCTGTGTTTTTTCCTTCCAGTGGTTTAGTTGAGCCTCTCCCGTAGCGATTAACTCTGCCTGCGTTTTCTTCCAGGCTTGAATGTGCCTTACTTAGGGAAAGTTTCATGTAGCGAACCTTCCAGAAATTTCGCCCCTTCAACGAATGGATGCATCCCTCCTCGACCTTTATCCTTTTGTGTGCGCGAATTAGAGGCACGATACCTCTGATGCACATTTATTCTCTTGAATTTGATTGGGAGGGTGGTAAGTTGATTGTAAATTAAACACATTTTTTCTGTTCACTTTCATTCGTGTCTATCTTATTGATGAATTGATTACATCCAACTCCACTCATCATAAAATCTCCACACCTTCTTTTTCACTGGATTTCACATTTCTTGCACACGAGAGAGCCATGCACATACATTTCCATTCGCTCTACTCACCTGTTACGTGTACTGCAAACTGTGTGATTTTGGATTAATTTTGGAGGCAGTACATCACAACATGCTGCTCTTGTTTATATTACTACTAAACAATTATATCAATTATTCCTTTCCATTAATGTGCATACAACCTATTTTACTTTGACATAGTTCTCAACTTTTTGTTCTTAGCTTACCTTAAATGTTTTTTCCTCCAACCTTAATCATCTTGGGTGATCTCAAACATATAAAAATTTGGTGACAAGTTAAATAATCAAAATTTCCCTATATACAACCTATACAACCTATATTATAAGGATAACCATTTGATAAGGTGTTTTAGTTTGGTTCAAGAGGTATTATGGATACTACTTGGTTACATAGATCCTATTGTGCATCATCGTTGTGAACATATTTACCATGGGTCTAATGTTTGGCTCTACACACATCAGAGTTTGAACCTGGGTTAATTGCATGATGGTGCCCCATTCCAACCACTAGACCACATCACAATAGATAAAATAAATTTATGTTTTATCATTATGAGAGAGAGAGAGAGAGAGAGAGAGAGAGAGAGTCTTTGGGACTTAGAGAAACCCAAAGGAATGCTTCTTCACAATTGTGAATGGCATCCCTAGTAAACCCGACAGTGTAGAATAATAAACCTAACTTGGGGGGACATGAACCAAGTGCTTGTTTTCATAAAACTAACCAAATTCCCAACAATATTAGTGGCAACTAGTTCAAACAAATAACACCCAACCAATAATTGAAGTACCATTGTCAAAAGATACTAAAGAACAATGCAACCTTCATTTATCAATGCTCTTTTGTGCGTTTATGATTTTTCCTTTCAATTGTCGAGAAGTGACTACACCACTTCGGGTTTTGAATAGTTGGAATCTCGAATTTTATTTATTACTTAACAACCTAGTGATGCAAGGATTGATCTTTCCCTCCCTCAATTGCAAAGTTCTCTTCTATCCATTGATATTGTGTCATTTGA
>JASDQU010589894.1:64063-77933 GCA_032191745.1 Picea mariana | reverse complement strand
TTTGTAGCAGCTCATATCTATTGCTTGTACGTCCATCTGAGGTTTATGCCAGATCGGCCATCTATTGTATTGATCTTGCACTGCTCATAATAAAAAGGTCAGATCTTTGCTTGTGCTTCTACATCTTGAATATATTGTGATCTCCATGTGTTGATGAATCTTGTATGCACTTAATAACTCAATAAATTAGTAGTAGTTAGTGATCCCAAGAAAGAATTTGGCTTGGGATCATTACAGAGCATAACAACATACTCAGTTTAATTAGCCATTTGTCTATTTTCACTATGTTTGTTTGAGTTATTTGTGATATTTCGGCTAATTCTCTTTCTTCATTTTCCTTGATATTTAGCATATATTTAGTTGTATTGATTTGACCTAGTATCTCCATGCCGCTTTCACCATCGGAACCTAAATAAAGCTCACTTAACAAGTTGAAAATTTCTTCGCAAGATTTCCTCAACTTCATAGCTTGTTGTTTTCCTTCAGATATATTTCGCTCCCATTATTTCAGCAATATATTACCCCTGGTCTTCTCTATGATGGGAAAACTAGAACTACTACTTGCTTCCCTTCTCGTTGTGGATATAATAGCCTCCTAGAAATCCACTCGAGCTGCTCCGGCATCCCTTTCTTTAAGAGAGAGGTTTTCCAACACCTGATCAATGAGTTGGAAGTTGCTTTGAATTGTTTCTACTTTAACAAGTAGACCCTGCTGTGCCACCGATAACCTTTTTCTGATCTCTATTGCCTGGGATTGAAATATCTTGATATCGATTACCTAGCCTTCAGTGAATTCTAGTTTGGCCCGAAGCTGGTCTATCAATTCTCCCTGCTAGATTATCTGAGTCTGACTCATCTGAACCTTCAACTGTGTCTGTTCAAGATCAAATTTAAGCCGCTCGATTTCTTTTTGATATTCTATTCTTGCTTGCTCTAAAGTCTCACTCGCCTGATCTTTAGCAACAACCTCTGTTGTGGCTAGTTTAGCCTCCAGTGTCTTGATCAAATGATTTTTTCATTTTAGCTGATCTTTTAGGGTCCAGATTGAATATTGGTTCACCGTGGTGAAAGCACCTAATGTTCCTGCTATTTGCGTCGCAGATTCTACTTTCTTCATATTTTTCCCATCAGTTAAAACTTTAAATTTCTTAGAGACAACACCTACCTCTTCGTAGAGTTCTTGTCTCACAACCGCTTTCCCCTTCTTATCGAAGAAGAATTGATTCAGAGGTAGCTCTTCTACTAATATAGGTGTCAATTTTTCACCCAAAATCCAACCTACGTCTGGGATTTCCTTTGGAAACTATAGGGGGGTAATGGAGGCGATGGGATTGCCTACATTTTTAGAAGATTTCCCAAGACTAATGACCGAAGTCAGCTCGCTTAGAGGACCGGAAGCCTCAGCTTCCTGTTTCGGGCCCCCAGCTTGCTCTTCTTTAACCTGTTGTTCTTCTTGGTCGGGTGCTGAACATTTAGAGCCTACGAATTTTGTTTGATGCTCCTCTGCTATCGTCGGATCTTCACCCCGTAATACTGGAGGAAGGAAACTTCGCGTATGCTCTTGGAATCTGACAACATCGGCACTCTCTTCGGGTGATAGGGCTTGTATTCGAGCCAAAACTTCATCATAAGATTTCGTGCCTCAGAAAATATCATCATGAGGCAAATTCTCGTGCTCAAATATTTTAAGGCCACAACTGGCCAAATGATTACTCACGACCCTGTGTGGATCGTGTTTCTTGAATTCGATATGAACCAAATTTATATCTTCTAGGGCTGCCGCCTCGGCCTTTGCATGCCCGAAGTCTAATAATGAATAGGTGTTTAAATGAACAGGAAAAGGTGGCCATACCTTTTTTGAAAACCCTTTCAGTTCTTTACTTATACCATCGATCATGGTTTTCCTGGTGATCTCGCGGCAAGCCAGCCTATCGGGTATAAATAAGGGTAAAGCATGCGGAGGGACGGAAGCATCGAAAACCTTGATGTATGAAAATTATTTCTCCACATACCAATCGACCACTCAACTTATATTTTTCGTGATGTTATCCGATATCCTGGGTGGTGGATTACCGAAGATGGCAACATGCATCGATACCATTACCCAGTTGAAGATTTCGTATACGAAATCTGAAGCCTTGTCCTCCCAAATCTTAGAATGGTATACATGGACTGGCTCAACATCCGATGGAGCCCAGCTCTAATTCATCAAGGGAAAAGGCATCATGGAACATACTGCATCCATGAGATATGCCGACATAAAAAATGAAGCATCTTTCCTGCTCTCTTTCTACGTCCGATATTCTATAATCCGACTAATCAGGCTATCTGATAACATTTTGGCCCAGTCGAAATAAGAGCCTTCTACTACTGAGTATATCAAGGGAATGCATTGGAGGAAAAAATGTGTGGTGTCTTCTCTCCCATACAATCTACAGGTCATCATCACTACATATTTGAACTGTGTTTCTAAAGAAGATATGGAATAAATTCCATTGCAGTCTGCCCTGAACTTCGCTGGGTGTGAGACCCAATCCTTAATCAAATCAAATAAAATTTCCGCGTATTGCTCACATTACTTCTGTTTAAAACCATCTAGAAACTCTGCACTGTATGTGAAGTCTGACGTGGGTGGTAATTTGTACATCGCCTGTAAGTTTTTTGGTCTAAAGGTCCCAACAATGACCTTTTGCTCATTGATGATGGTTCTGGTAGGGATGTCTACATGATCCAGTGCCCATCGGATCATGTCATAGTAAGGCAGAAGGTGTGGCTTAACTGCTACTTTGTGCATATTTTCCTGGAAAATGATCTTGTATTTGGTAGTCATGTCATCTTTCTTTTTGTCACTGGAATCGTCCGAATAGTTCACCACATCTGATTGCAAAACCTATGAGACGTATGATCAGGTTCGCACGGAATCAACACTCTGAGGTGAAGTATCTGAAACATTATCAAAACCTTGTCCTGAAACCTCAGCGCTTGCCTTGGATGCTTTTTGCGAGGCCATGACAGGGGAGTGTAACTTAGCTCTTCTACAATAAAAATGCGTATACATATAGAAGTTAGCTTACTGAGAAAAACTTCTCTATGCGGGATAGAAATGAACTTTATGAATAAAATAGGAAGCAAAAGATCTATATCTTCAAACATTTAACACATCGATGTCCTTTCGAACATAACTGTCCAATCATATTTAGATAGAGATTTTGGCAATAAAAACCATATCCTTACTTTGTCGTTTCGCCTTATTTCCAATTAATTCCATAAAATTCGACGGTTCGTGGGACAAGTTGGTGCAGGGAACATTTGAAATTACCTCATAAACTGCGTGTTATTATCATTTGCATTAAACATTGATTATGGTTGGCTTGACTTCCTTAATCAGGATTTAAATCAATCATTTCAGTGTTCACTGTATCGAGACTTTCAACTCTAACCTTTCGACTCTCTAAAACCTGAGATTGCGATGATTATACTTAATTAAGAAAGGACGTAACTAGGATTAAGTGTTTTAATTGATTACCCTTTAATTTATATCGAGACTTCGCGGCTCGAAAGTTCAAAGGTATTGCTTCCGGGAGGAAAGTATGCCGAGTCATGAAATATCGAGGAGCTTAAATCATGGTCAAGACTAATCAACCTTGACTCTAACCCAAGTTACTTAGGTAAAAGTTTTGTGGCTTCGTCTTTCAAAGTTTTAGCGGTAATGTTTTAGGAGAGAGTGAACGTCGAGTCGTGAAATCCTGACAGCATTTGACTGGGGTTTACATGGTCCCTCTCTTAGCTTTCACCTGAGGTAAGATTTTGAAACTTTTCGCGACCTCGCACATCGGAGTTTGTAAATCTTGTGACTTGTAACTCTTGAAGAGTGATACTCCGAGGTACGAAGAGAAACAACCTTCATTTAACGATAAAAAGTGGTAACTTATGAAACATCACATCCCCCGCTATTTCGCATGTCGAGACTACTGAGATTTTCAGTAGGTGAATATCACGAAGTGAAAAAGAACTTAAGAACCGACATTTGAATTTTTTTTTTAAAGGATTTGAACAAAATAAAAAAGGCATCTCCAACAGGATGGAAGCACCAACTTCCAGTCACACAGGCATTGACCTGTATAACATAGAACAACAGTTCTCCCTTGCACCACCTTGCCACCCTGGTTTTTTTGGCTACAACCATATGAAAGCTACAACTCCCTGTGTTCAAGCACCCACTTGAAACTATCAGGACACCAATCCTCCCAAGCACCTCCCTTCCACCGTGAAATATAAATCTTTCTTTTTACAACTTTATCACAGTGATACAAAATTTATCTATGGGTTACTAGTCTCATCATTGTTCTGCTACACTGCTCAGCTTTGCCTGCATCAGTGTCTCTTTCCTCATGTCTAATGCGCTTTTTGTTCTTCTCTTAGATATGGATTTATGTTCCTGTCTTCTTCTATGCTTCAGCTCCTGCACACTGCATGCTTCTACCCACTTGAATCACACTCAACAACAACACACATATCTTCTCTGTTCAATGTCTTTATACTCTCTGTGCACCTTCTGCATATATCATGCATCAATGCCTCTGCATGCTCTTCACTGCGTCATTGTTCTTCCCTACAGGTTGTTCACTGCAACTCTTCCTCACTCCTACATTTCTCAATAGAAGAATCACTTCACTTCTTGATTCTGCATGCTTTTCTCTTCGTCGAGTCATCTCCTAATCTTCATGGTAACTCTTCATCTTCTCTGACGATTAGCTCCATGCGTTCATCATCATCACTAGGCGTTATGCTGAGATTCCTTAGCTTCTATGGAAATCGAGACTCTTCGTCTTCTTTTTCAGTTACAAATAGTCAACTATGGCTTCTTTGGCTTCTAAGCCCCTTCCATCACATGACCACTAATGGTGAACAAGTGCTTATTCAAAAGGCGCTTCCCAATTTCTGTCTAGTCAGCGCTGGCTCAATTTCATGATATGAGCTTGGGTTATGAAATTCATGTGACCATGCGATTGTGGGAGCCTCCAAAGGTGGTTTAGACCAAACTGCTTTTCATCTTGCAATTCACCACGAGCCTCCACATGTCCTTTATCCAATACCATGGTTTCAATTGCAGCCCGCTCATGAAAAATTAAGGCCCGAGCATGTTCTGGCCCCGCAATGGAGCATGATCGTTGATCTCATGATCTTGACGGTGTTATTGAATGGATGGTTCAGATCTTTCCTCTTAATTCTATGGACCAAATCTCTCCTTCCTCCATAAACGGTTGAGATTTACTTCTGGATCTGGGCTCTGGGAGTTTCAAGTCTCAAACCCTATTGTTGCTGACTCGATATCTTCCAAAATGGAAGATCTGTTGCCATCTGTCTCCTTCAATCAGTGGCTCTTCCTTATTTCCTTTTTCCATGCACAATACTTGGCTCAATGATCATATGAAATTTGTACTTGCTGACGTGGTTTCCCATATGCCCTTTGCCTACATAGTCTACCACATTTCCTTGATGACAAGATTTGTTGACGTAATCTGCTGACATAGATCTCCCTGATCTAATGGTCATTGTCTGATATCCATTTCCGACAGTTGACGAAACTTCACATTCCATAGATTTCAAATATCAAACTTTCCTAAGTGTAAACTTGCATATTTATATCCATAGTGAATGTTTTTCATTTGATCAGGATCTTAGATAGATGGCTCATTCTTTTTACGATGCATCTTTTCTACCTTATCCTGTCCTTCCACTTGAAATTGATCCAACAGTTGATGGAACTTCACATTTCGGGGATTTCTAATCTCAAACTTTCATTTCTTCCATACGACAATTTCTCAGAGTTGATGATTTGCAAACACCTGTCTCCCTGATTCTATGATCAGGATCCCCTCCATGAGTCCATCTTTCGGGACTTTCAATTCTCAAACTTTCCTTGCTCCTGGAGCATTTCACCCAAATTCCATGATCCAACGACGCATGTCCCTCTCAGATCAACGGTCGATATCTCCTTCATGTCTCCGGACTTCGGAGATTTCAATTCTCAAACTCTCATTCATCCTTCCTTTGCTTTTGCCCAGAGTTGAAAATCCACTAATGTGTGTCCTCTTTAATCCAGTGGCTATCCTCTGATTTGGGATTTCATTCTTTGTCGTTCCAGATCAAAGGTCCATGCTCTCTTTGATCCAATGGTCCAGATCTTGTTGTGATTTCATGTTTTGCGACTTCAAAGGTTAGAGAAAATCCTTCCTTTGACTCTTCAGTCAGCGAAATGTTGATCTCTCACCACATGTCCTCTAGATCCAATGACCCAGATCATTTCACGATTTTTCATATCTTGAGTTCCTACAACTCTCACCTTTGACTTCTCCAGCTCGCGAGTCAACAAAATGTTGATCTCTCGCCATGTGTCCTCTGGATCCAATGACCCAAATAATTTCATGATTTCTCTTATCGTGAGTTCCTACAACTCTCACCTTTGACTTCTCCATCTCACGAGTTAGCGAAATGATGATCTCTCACCACGTGTTCTCTAGATACAATGATTTCTATTCCTTCACTCTCTGATATAACGACTAAGGTCTAATCTTCTCCTCTTCGTTCTCCTCCTGTTTGGAATTTGATCTAATGACCATAAGGTATTTAGGATTGGTGATCCAATGACCACTGTCTCTCCACCTCCTGAGCTTTGGTAAAAGTTTCCCTCAGCCCCGACGCACACTTATGCTTTGCGTGCAACTCTGCATTATTCCTCCTAAGCTTCTTGAGCTTTATCTTCTTTGTCTTTGTTGTTGTTCTTTCCATGCACACTCGCCAACATCGTTTTTGTTGTTTCCATAAATGAAAAGCACACTCTTCCTATAAACATGCCAACAATCTCCCCCTTTGGCATTGATCGAAACCCTGAATGAATGCGCTAATCTGTTTAGACCTCCAACTGTAGCATCCACACATTTTCTCCCCCTTTGACATCAATGTCAAAGAAAAAATTATCCCCCTCAGTTGTTGAAGCATTTTTATGGAGGTATCAAATATTCAACCAAGACATACTCCCCCTGACAGGATGGACTATTTTAACTTGATAACAGGGTCATGCCCAACTTCTGGTGTAGAACATCGAACTGAACTTGTGCAAGTGGTTTAGTGAAGATATCAACAATCTGATATTTGGATGGAATATAATGCAAAGAAACCACAGAGTTGGTTACCTGTTCCCTCAAGAAGTGATACTTGAAAGGTATATGCTTGGTCTTGGAGTGAAAGATAGGATTCTTTGACACACTTATTGCACTGGTATTATCACAATGAATTGGGATCGGTGCAATATATTTTACCTCCAATTATGCAAGTGTCTCAATCATCCACAATACTTGGGTACAACATGTGGCAGATGCAATGTATTCAGCTTCTGTAGTTGATAAGGAAATATAACCTTGCTTCTTGATCAACCACGATACAAGGGAATCTACTAAGAAGAATGCACCTCCACTTGTGCTTTTCCTTTCATCCATGCAGTTATCCCAATCAACATATGAATAGAATGATAGTTGAAAATTATGATTCCTAGGATACCATAGGCCATAGTCCATTGTTCCTTTCCAGTATATGAATATTAATTTGACAACTAACAAATGAATCTATTTAGGTGCGGCCTAATACCTTCCTACCAGTCCAACAACATGCATTATGTCTGGATGGGATGCTATGATGTACAATAGGGTGCCTATCATAGACCTATATGAACTCTGATCAACATTAGGTGAATCATCATCCTTGCTTAACTTACATCTAGTGACCTTATGTGTGCTCATAGGTTTAGAATCTTCCATTTGAAACCTTTTCAACATTTCTCTTAGATATTTTTCTTGAGAAATAAATATTCCTTCAGACCTTTGAGTAATTTGTAGGCCAAGAAAAAATGACAGCTCCCCTATCATAGACATTTCAAGTTCAGACTACATGGAAGAAGCAAGTCATTTTACCAATGAAGCATTATTACTACCGAAGATGATGTCATCTACATAGGCCAGCACAATGAGTAGATCATTACCCTCTGTTTTGATATATAGATTTTTGTCAACTTTTCTTCTCTTGAACCCTTTGTCTTGTAGATACATATCCAGTTTGTGATACTAGGCACGAGGATCTTGTTTCAACCCATATAAGGATTTCTTTAGCTTGCAGACAAAGTCAGGGTTATCTGACAGTTGGAAACCCTCTGGTTGTTCCATATAGACTTCTTCTTTTATATCTCCATTTAGAAAAGTTGACTTGACATCCATTTGATCAAATTTAAATTGTTTATGACAAGCATAGTCAAGAAACATTCTAATAGCTTCTAATATTGCTACAGGCGCAAATGTTTCATCAAAGTCCAATCCTTCTATTTGAGCCTATCCTTTGCAGAAAGGTATAGCCTTATTTATTACAATATTTCCTTGCTCATTCATCTTATTTTTGTAGACCCATTTGGATCCTATTACATTTTTATTTGTTGGCCTATGAACGAGTTCCCAAGTGTCATTATTTTCAATCTGGTCCAGTTCCTCATTCATTGATTTTAACCAATTTACATGTTGATTGGCTTCATTGAAGTTCTTGGGTTCCACCATGGATATGAAGGCCATATGTGATTTCTCGGTGTCTTTGATTATCCTTCTCCTGGTTTGTACACATTTTTCTTTCTCACCAATTATCTGAATTTCAGGATGATTCTTTTGAGTAATTCTGGAGGAAGGATTTGATGTTGATTGTTGTCCTGACTCTTCTTGTTTGGGTGTCTCTTCTCCATATGATTCTTGGACATGTTCATCTTTTGTTTCAGCTATGTCTTCTGTAGTAGGCTCAATATTTCCCACCTCTCTTTCTGGGACTCCTTCATCAACCTTTAAATCAATGCAATCAACTAATTTATGCAGTCTTTTATTAAAGCATATATATCCTTTACTATTGGTAGCATATCCTAAGAATATGCCCTCATCATATTTGCCAAGGTTTTCATTATTATTCTCTATGTAGCACTTACTCCCAAATACTTTGAAGCATTTGATTGAAGTAGGTCTTCCATACCACAATTCATACGGTGTCTTGTCACTATGTGGTATCAGGTGGGCCTTGTTAAGAATATGGACTGATGTGTGTATTGCTTCTACCCAGTAAGTTTGACCAATGTTCTTCTCATTCATCATTGACCTGGCAATTTGCTGAACTATTCTTTTTTTCCTCTCAACTACTCCATTGTTTTGTGGAGTTCCTGGGATTGTGTATTATCTCTTGATCCCATGTTTATCAAAAAATTCCTTAAACTCACTTGACAAAAATTATCCTCCTCTGCCTGATCTTACTTCCTTTAACCTCTTTCCTATTTGATTCTCAGTTAAAGCCTTAAATATTTTAAATTTCTCAAATTCTACATCTTTTTCTTTGAGAAAAGCAACCCAAGTAAGTCTGGAGTAATCATCAATGATCAGCATAAAGTAGTTTTCCTTCCCTGTGCCTTCCTGTCTTGATGGTCCACATAAATCCATATGAACTAATTAGAGCGGTTTCTCTGTTGAAGTAGAGCTCTTGGATTTAAACTGTGTCTTGGTTAGTTTTCCTACTTGGAAAGGTTTACACATAGAGTCTTGTGGCTTTGATATTCTTGGAAGATATTTTACTGCCTCAAGATTTTTGAGCTTGATTAAGTGGTCAAAGTTTAGATGTCCAAGTCTCCTATGCCATAACCAACTTTCATCATGTTTTCTTAGATGACATTCTTCTTTATCTTCTTTCATCACATTAACATTATTTTATTTCCTTATGCCTTTAGCCACTACTTGTCCTGAGTTTACATACTTTATCTTACAATCCTTGGAAGTGAACACCACTTCACATCCCCTGTCACACATTTGACTTACACTGAGAAAATTATGTTTCAACCCATCTACAAGAAGAACATCCTGGGCTTTTCCTTTACCATTACTCAAACTCACCATCCCTTTACCCTGGATTTTACCTGGTTCATCATTTCCAAAGGTTACATTTCCTGTTTTTCTTTTACTTATAGACAAAAACTTATCCTTGTCTCCAATCATGTGCTTGGAACATCCATTGTCTATATACCATGGGTCTTTTTGTTTTTGAGCTGAAAGTACTAGACCACACTCTTCAATGTATTTATTTTCCATGTGCTGGCATTTCTAGCTAAAGGATTTATCTTTGGATATGCTTTGTACTTCCTTAAATGGCAGTTTGCAGCTTTGTGGCCGAAGTTATGACAGTTATAAAAATTGAGCTCATTGTTCAGTAGGTCAAAATGATTGGTGCTACATTGTCTATTCATTGGCTTCTTAGTTCTATGTTGTAAAGATTGTCTATTTATTAACTTCCTTAATTTCATGTCTCTAAACGTAATTTGACAGTTTACAATCTTATGACCAAATTTAGAACAGTAAAAACAATAGCCATGAAATAAATTTTGGTACCTGAAGGATGGCCTTCTTCTTGGCATTTGTTGCTCCATCTTCCAATCTCTTTGTTTTTAATCAGAGATCATCTTGTCTTTATTAGATTTAGGTGACAGAGTAGTCTCATGGTTTGATTGTCTGTTGACTTGGAATCTGATTATCTTTACCGGCTCTTTGCTACTTGAACCATTTACATAACCTAAACTAGTCTTCAACAATGAAGATCTATGTTTGCTCAGAATGTCGATTAGTTCTGTTGTGGCTTTAATTCTTGGAAGGTTTTGAAGATACAATGTTTTAAAGCTCTCCGTCTCTTTTCTGGTTTTTACTACTTCTTCTTCCAAGGCTTCACATCTTGCCTTCTTTTCTAATAATTGTTGTTTCAGAATGTCTTCAATTTTATTTGCCTCTTCTAATTCCACTTTTAGCAGGGCAAATTCCTCATCATGTTTTTTACTGCCTTTCTCGAACTGTATCAACAATTGGTTTTTCTTTCTATTCTTAAGTCTGAGTCTCTCAATCTCTTTCAAAGCATTGATCAACTCTCCTTCCAATTCAACCACAACTTCTTCGTTGTCAACATTACTTCATGTGATTTGATGATCATAATCCTCTTGGGCCATAAGCATAAAGTAATTAACCTTATCTTCACACGAGGAGTCACTATCTGTGTCTTCTGAAGAGTCATCATTATTTACACATAAACTTTTATTTTTACCAAATATCTTGGGTTTGAACTTCTTTTCTCCTTCAGAATTCTGATCCTGCTTCTTGTGTGGAAACTTAGATGCAAAGTGACCTATATTTCCACAGTTAAAACATTTGAAGGGCAATTTGCCTTGGTACTTGCATGATCCTTTCTTTAGTCTTCTCACAATTTTTTCTTCAATTTCATCAGGATCAGAATCCTCATTCTTATCATCTTTAAATGATTCTTCTCTAGAAGTGGATTTATATTTACCTATCCTCATTTAATATGCAGTCAATGTTCCTAGAAGTTGATAAAAAGGAAGAGTTTTTAGATCATTAATTTCTTCTATAGCAGAGACCTTTGGGTTGAACCTATCTGGAAAAGATCTTAAAATCTTTTGGACTAAAAATACATCTTCATACTTCTCACCAAGACTCTTCATGGCATTCACTAGTTCTTCAACTCTCAGAAAGTGCTTCCCTACATTTTCATCCTCTTTCATCTTTAGTTGTTCAAACTGTAATCTGTAGGTTTGAAGCTTGGCATCCTTTACCTTCTCATTGCCTTCATAATTGCTAACGAGTTTGTCCTACATTTATTTGTTAGATTCTAAGTGCATAACTTTTACAAATTCTGCTTCTGCAAGCCCACTCAGAATAGCATTCATAGCCTTATCATTGAAGCTTAATTCTAGATTGTCATCCTTAGAGGCTAGTAAAAATGGATTTACATAACCAGTCTCTACCACATCCCAGACATTTGCACCTAAAGCCATTATGTAGGTTCTCATCCTAATTTTACAGAAGGCAAAGTTGGTTCCATTGAATAGGGGGCCTTATTGGTTGAAGTTCCTTCATGGCTAGTCATTTTTAATCTCTAGGATCTACCCTTAGATAAAAGGAACCAACTCTGATACCATTTTTACAGTAGTACGACTGCCGTTAGACCAAAGCCCGCGAGTGTTTGGTAAACTCACCACCACCAGTATTCAAGGATCCACGAGAGGTGGTTAGTCCCTTTTCATGATACACTGAGGAGCACTGCCTACTTGAAATTTCATGGAACAAGAGGGTCATCAAGAAATAGATCCCAAGGACGAAATACTACTGCAAGAATACATAAATTTTCCAAAGGTGGAGTGACAAGAGACAAAATTGGTAATTTATTTGAGGATTTTAAGACCAATATCCTTAGCTCTTTAATCACCTAGTTGGATGTTTTTTATGTAAAGAAAAAATAGGCTGAAACAAAGAAGGCATTGGCATTATTTTTTCCTAAATGCAAGGACCAATCCTTGTAGGTAATTCCCACTTGATAGCATTGAAATATGTGGTATCTATGAACTAGACCACCTAACCAAACTTTGTCCATCATTCCTAGGATTGAAAGAAATATTTAAGGGTTCGAATGAAGAGACAAAGAAAGCATACTTCATCTCTGAGAAACCATGGAAAGCTCGTCTACCGGGTATTCCTCTAGACCCGTCCTTTCCTTTCAATAATTGGAACCATGTGTATAATACTCAAATTCCACAACAAATCAAATAACCCTCAACCCCATGGAAATTCCCCAATCCACCACAAACGTAGTATCCCACACCTTGGATGTCATATCTGAATCAAACAATTTCATGGTTGCAGTGATGGAGAAATTCTCCTTTTTGAGGAGGGAAATTCCCATTCTAGTCTCAGTCATTTGTACAACAACAACCTTTTTCTGTACAACAACAACCATTACCCCTTCCACCCAATGTACTACCAAGTAACCCTTCACTATGACCCCAAATACATGTTCATTCTAACCCAAATCCAAATAATAAAACCATCCAACAAGCCGAAACGTCCATATTCCCCACATATTGCATCGCCCCTTCTCAATCCAATGAAGTACACATTAGATATGGAATAATAATAAATCAACAACCCTCACCTACAATTATAGAACATGACGAAACATATTCACAAAGTGAAATAGTCTCACCTTGAAAACAATCTGAAGAACACCAAAAACACACAGAAACTCT
Source organism: Picea mariana (assembly GCA_032191745.1). Lineage (NCBI taxonomy): Eukaryota > Viridiplantae > Streptophyta > Pinopsida > Pinales > Pinaceae > Picea > Picea mariana. Next base: position 64,783 of record JASDQU010589894.1, on the reverse strand, counting down.
AGAATGACAAGCTGAAACTCAAAATGATATTTCTATCTCTGTTGCAACTCCCGAGAATCATGTTAAAAAATAGACTACTAATTCTACTGAAGCTCCTCCATACTTGGAAAGGTTAGTTGTGCCTAAGTATATTCCCTAACCTGAGTTCGACTTCATTGGAGAACAAAAAAACTTATGTGTTAAATTTTCTCTGCTACAAGTTATCAAAGACATCCCAATTTACGCAAAAACAGTGAGGGAATTGTGCATCAAAAAGCCTGGTTGGAAGCCTAGGGACCCCCCCCACATTTCAAGTCTTGGGGAAAATATCATAACTAATGTTGGGGAAAACCATACCTGTTAAATATGATGACCCTGAGAACCCCACAGTAACCATCCAGATTGATCACATGACTATTACAAATACTCTTATCGATATGGACGTTGAAATAAACATCATAACTAAGGAAAAAACAAAATTGCTGGGACTTACTAATACAATACCTACCCCCACTTTGTTGGAGTTGGTTGATTGATCCAAAATTTGACTAGAAGGGGTACTAAAAGATATTGTTTTATATGTGGACTCCTGGGAATATCCAACAGACTTCTTAGTGTTGCAACCAAAAACCCGTCTAGGAGGAAACCCCCTGATCCTAGGGAGACCTTGGTTGAACACGATCAACACATTTATTAGTTGAAGGTTAGGGGCTATGACAATTTCTGATGGAAAAACTACAA
>JASDQU010589894.1:43106-54473 GCA_032191745.1 Picea mariana | reverse complement strand
TGGTATATATAGGAGACTAGGAGGTATAATTACAACTAATGGCCTAAACCTGACATAAATAAAATAACATTACTAATATAATATGCCCCAATTAATGGGTAATGAGCCAATATTAGGGCTTAACAAAAAATGGTGTAGATACTTTTATGTGTTTCATTAGGCCTTATTGGATAACCATTTTGTCCATGACATTCAAATTTTTTTATGTTCATTTTATGAGCTCTACAATTTATAGCTTTATGTCCAAAATTATTACATGTATAACATAAACCAAAAAATATAGTTTGATACCTGGTATTTTAAGATCTTCTGAAAGGAGTTACTCTTCTGAATATTTCTTCATCCTGAGGCCTTCTTGTTTACGATTGTTGTTTATTTTGAAATATGACTCTTCTAGGTGGAGGAGTGTCCATGTGATCTTCCCTGTAAAAGTTGTTATCTCCTCTAATTGTTTCTACATAACTTCTTGGTTGTGTTTTTTCATATGTGGTTTTGTAGCTTGAGCCTCTTTCTATCTGATTGTATTCTATCCTGAACTTTTCATGATGTGGCCTTTCAATTTTCATAATATTATACAAAACCTTTGAACTTTTATTCATATTATTCCATTGAAGGTCTTTTCTCAATGTAACAACCTCTACTTCCAAATTTCCAATCATCCTGTATTTTTCTTTCAGTTGTTCTTCGAGTGCTTCTTCAATTCTTTTGTCTTCTTATATTTGAACCTTTAATTTAGTGATCATCTATTCTATCTCTTTAGAGTTTGAATTTTGAATGTCTTTTTTCTAGTCTAGTTCTTCCTAGAGTTTCTTGTTTTTCTTCTTTTCTCCTTTTATAAATTCTGTAGTACTCAACATTTCTTCTCTGTAGTCAAATCTTGCTTCTTCATACTCATATTTGGTGTCTTATTTATCAGAGTCTTTGATTTCCATGAATAGAAATATTTATGTCTCACTTTCACTGAATTCATCTTCTTCTAATGAGGAGCAGTCTTCTTTGGTGCAAAATCTTTTCTTGAAGGCTTTCTTTTTGGTTATTTTTCATTTATATGTTTATTTGTTGTTTGAATCATCCTCTTCATGTATTTTCTTTTTCTTGTGAGGAAATTTGTTAGAAAAATGATTTATACCATCAAAGTTAAAACAATTCAATGGAATCTTACCTTTATATCTGTCGTCGGTTCCCTTTTTCAATCTTCTAGAAAAGTTGGCTACTTCTTCATCATCTTTCGAGATGTCATTGTTGTTGCTATATTTTTTTACCTTTTTCTTTGCCTTTTTGTTTGACCTTTTCGATGCTTTGAATGGTGCTTCTTTTACACCTGGATTTTCCTATCCATTTCTCATTTCATAGGCTATGAAGATTCAATGTAGTTCATCCATGCTTATTGAGTCTAGATCTACTCTTTCTTCTAGTGACGAGATCTTAGGATCAAATCTCATTGGAAGATATCTTAGTACCTTTTGAATAATTACATATTCATCAACTTATTTTCCCAATCCTATGATTGCGTTCATTGTTTCATCAATTGGTATGAAGTAATATGCAATATTCTCATCTTCCTTTATCTTTAGTTGTTTGAATTGACCTCTATAAGTTTGAATCTTTGGTTCTTTGACCTTTGAATCTCCTTCATAAAAATTTTGAAGTTTTTTCCAAATATCTTTAGCAGAGCTACAATGTATAAAATTTTTATATACCGAATCACAAAGACCATTTAGAAATGTGTTTGTGTATTTTGATTATTTAGACTGAGTTTCTTTCCATTATCATTTGTCGGCGAAACTAGTTGTTCTTTGTATCCTTCTACAACTGATTTCCAAACGTCAAATCCCTGTGCATGTACATATGTTTTCATTCTTCTCCTCCAGCATACATAATTATGTCCATCAAATTGTGGTATTCCATTTTTATACATACTATTTCTCTCCATGATCTACCTTTCAGTGATTAAATTGATTTCTGAAGGAACCCACTATGATGCCAATTGTTGGATTACTCAGAGGGGCGGTGAATCAGTAATATAAATTTTTAATCCTTTTAACCATAGTATGGAAGTGTTATTTATCTTTATTATCAATATAAAATTATCATCCAATATGTGCAGAGTAAATAAACCATGAACAAATGAAAAATCATATATAGACACAATACACCTGTATTTTTTACGTGAAAACCGAATGACGGAGAAAACCACAGAATGTTTTTTCTTACTTTTCTTTAAGAATTACATTCATTGAAAGAACCAAATTCTTTTGTTTTCGAACTGCAATTGCAAGGAGGCTCTGACCCCCTATTTTCATGCTACATCCTAAGGGAAGCTCCAACTCCTCAATTCTCTGGCTACAACCAGAAGGAGGCTACAACCCCGTATGTTCTCTAGCTACAACCAGAAGGTGGCTACAACCACCTATCCTTGCCCCATCCAACTGCCCTGAAATATAAGTGTCAAATGTAGAAACTGAATATGTCACTTTCACAACGTGTTCTCTCCAATTTGTCAGTGTATACTCATCAACCAATCTGATCTGATCACATATACCTCAAACACTATACCACAAGTTTGTACCTCAAGCCTCGTGCTAGAACCTCATTGTTATACAACCTTTATCTATACCAATAACTTCAACAACATACCTCAAACAAAAACCTTGAAACATGAACCAATCCTAAACTTCAGTACATCTACCTCAGATCAACTCTACAGTAAGCCCTAAAATTCCAAGAGGGTCTCCATCATATATATATATTTTTTATGTCTGGAGGAATCAACAACTAGTTGGGCACGTGCTCGTGTTACACGTGGCCATGTTATCCAACCACTACCACTATAACCTCCAAGTGTGCCCACGACACCCCTTACACGACACACAAGGTAAGTCGTGTGGAGTTGAACTCGAAACCTCATGGAACTTCATTTTCATGGCACTTGCCAATTGAGTTGCCCCTCGGGGGCGAGAATCCATCATATTTACAAGGCAAACCCTAAATGATATTTATAAATTCAACAATACACATATGAAAACCATACCTTTTACTTCTTTTAGTATTTTGTCGCTGCAGTTTTGTCGTCACGATTTTGCTGTCGCGAATCTATTGCCACGATTTTTCAGCTGCGAATTTTTCTACAGCACTTTTTCAGCCGTGGTTTTTCTACTGCACTTTTTCTACCACGGATTTTCTTCCACGATTTTTATGCCGCTCTTTTCCTGCTACAATTTTTTTTCCACACTTTTTCTATCGCACTTTCCATGCCGCAATTTTCCTGCCGCACTTTTTCTTCTGCACTTTTCCTGCTGCAATTTTCCTGCTGCACTTTTTCTTCTGCACTTTTCCTGCACTTTTCCTGCACTTTTCCTGCCGCACTTTTTCTATCACACTTTTTTTGCCGCACTCTTTATGCCGCGATTTTTCTGCCTCACTTTTCCTGCCGCACTTTTTCTTATGTGCTTTTCTCTATCAATAATACCTTCCCAAATAACCTTTCACAAAGTAGATATTCAATGATATTCAATAGGTTCTAATGGGAGAGTCTTTCTCTCTTATTTATACTTCCATGTAGCTTCCTCAAGCGGTTACCTTCTAATCAAATTAACCCAGTTTCCTTATTCTAGGGCTAACCCACTTCTAACTCACTTTGGTACAAATAGTAAATTCTCCACTTGTATTTGCAACTAAATTATTATTTAATTAATTTCTTTTGCAACCACTTTGACTTATCCATAAATAGTAAACTCACCACTTCTTGTTGCAACCACTTTATTATTTAAGTAATTTCTCTTTGCAACTACTTTGACTACTTTATTATTTAAATAATTTATCTTTATTCACAACTTATTGTTGCAACTTACCTTTTTATAATTAGTCAATTCATAACTTCTTTTCCTTTAAATAACTTATTGTTGCAACCACTTTATTATTTAATTTATTTCTTGAGGAAACAACTATAACCATGATTAACTCCTAGTTACCATCAATTTGACTAGTACACTTCTTCTAGGAGCTTCTAGAATAATTGACTTCTTTGACCTTCTAGGGGCTCCTATATAAATCATGAGGGTTCTCCAACTTCATATGGCCATAACTCTCTAACCGTGAGGAATTATGTGATTTTCCACATATCATCGGAAATGACATGAAATATACTATCCATCTAGAATAGTATTACCTGTAAATTCACTGATCTTCATACATTTATACCTCAAACATACTCGGGTCCCTTACCCATCCCTTTGTGCTACCAGAATTTTCTATCAAACTTCTCCAAGGGTTGACAAGGGTTGACATCACTGACAACCAACCCAATTAATCAACACTATGTCCATGATTACTAATTTGACTGCTAATTTGAATTTCCACTAGATAATCTAAAATCTCGGTTTTTTATCCAACACAAAAAAGACCCTAAAGTTTTGAAGTATCCATATAATTTGAGCCTAGGTCACTTGATTTGCTCAAATAAGAAATTTACTTCTAGCTACTATTCTTTCAACTTCTTGTAATGATTTTTGCAAATGCTCAATTCTCGAAGTGCCCTTAGTGATAATCTTTTCCCTTTCTACTATTATTTTTATGAAAATACTTAATTATAATATTTATTTTCTCAATTTGTTATTTTATATTTATAAGTTCTACACTTTTCCAATCGATAGTTGTTTCAAGTGTTTCTAGCTCTTTTGAAGTTGTAGAGATTTGGTTTTTCAAAATCGCTATATATTCTTCCTTTAATACTTTTTTTATCATATCTACTTATGGAATGGATGACTCTAGCACCAAATTGGTTGTTATTTCTTGTTCCTTTGCTTCACATAACTTACTAATTATGTGTCCCAATCTAATGTTTTTGTTTTTTGAATTAAGCCAGTTACTTAGTTAACTACTCCTTTTCTTTCTGTGTTTCAACTAACTCTTTAGTTTGAATATGTTCAAATGTTGGTATCATTAATTATGAATTTCAAAGTTATATTTCATTTTACTTATCTTTTATTAAAGGGTTGATCCCATTTTTATCTCTAAGATCTCATACAAGAACAATTACTCATTGTTTCATATCATTAATATTTACTAGCCTTTCTTTGTTCAACAACTTTCCTTTTTTAGTCAACTTTATAATGTGGCTATTATTTTTTTCAACTTTTTGACACTTGTGGTGGTTTGAATCAAATCCCCTGAAACCATTTTATGAGTTTCTTTATTTGATTTAATTTTATCTCCAACTAGCATCGTATCAAGATCAAATATAGCATCTTATCAAGATCAAATTTTACCTTTGTAGTCTCATATTTAGGAGACACAATTTCTCCCTTAGTTTTACCAAATTTTGTCTGTAGTATGGCCATGCCAAATGTTCCTTTTTCATAATTAAGGGAATTCAATAATTTGGTATGTGTTAATTCTTCATGACTAGCTTGGGAAAAACAAATTTTTCTTTGACTACTCAAACTCTTTTTTTATTTAGAACCATCTTTGTATAAGTATCGATATCCTTCTTTGGCACTGATATTTCTTAGAACACCCCACATACCATGTCATTTTATTCTATAACATTTCATTGGGTTTATTCATTTCTACAATCTTAATGATTGAAATCAATTCCTTTTTAGGCATTAATCTACTAGGACTTATGTCTTCTTTTATTTGTTTCTTTGAAATTTGTTCCTATAACTGTTTTTCTAAATACAAACTTCAATTTATTTTAAACTCTTTTGTAGTTGCTCGCATTCTTGACTTTCATATTTCTCCATTGGTTCTTCTACTTTTATCATTTTTCGAAGTATGTTTTATTTATCATGAGTCTCCATGAGATAATCCATTTCTTGCATTAGTGTACCACTATCTAGATTCATGCCCTTTATTGTAATAAATATCATGGCCTCGTTGCTACATCTGAAGTCTAGTCATAATCATTTGAATGATATTAGTAAATGTATTCTTCTTACATAGTATTTATTCCTTGACAATCTCTTTTACAGTTCATAAAACATTTTTTCCTTGTTAAACCAGTTTACTTTTGACTAACACTATATATTTGTTAATATGTCTATGAATATAAGGGGTAGATATAATGGAAATTGTAAGGTTAAAAATAACATGATATGGATCATAATTCCAATATTTACCTCTTATAAAATTAAAATACTTCAACATTTTTTGTACCAATTAGGAAAAGAAAAAGTCACCTTTTGGTTCCTTGTAGAAAAATGAAAAAAATTGTTATTTTAATATTTCCATAATATATTTCATGTAAAAATTTATTGGAGTGAAGAAAAATGGAAGAAAGTATGAATTAAATTTTGATTCATAAATTATAATAATAATACATTCCTAGAAAACATACCAATCTTTTGCTCTATAATATGGATTGAAGATACTATTCACATTCTAAAAATAATTTTGGTGGATGTTCATTATGAACAACTATATAAACAATGTACATGAATTGTTCTATATAGATCTTAAAACCATTTTCATGATTTTTGTTTCTAACAATCTTTGTACACTCTATAACTGGAAGAGGATAACCTTAATGATCAACTTTATTCAATTCCAAATGACCAAAATAAATATATTGGTAATACATCCTAATATAATCTATTTACTTAGAAATCAATAATTACTATTTTTTGACCTAATAAAAAATTAAACTATCTACATAGAAATCCTTCATCAATGGTAAAAAATTAAACTATCTACACAGAAATCCTTCATCAATGAGTGTTTGATTATCTAGCAGTAATAACATTTCAGATATCATATCTAAATTAACATGGATAAGAGATTGGTAAATTGATAAAACTATGTACTTAGAAATCCTTCATCAATGGGTGTTTGATTATCTAGTAATAATAACATTTCAGATATTACATCTAAATTAACATGAATAAGAGATCGATAACATGAATAAGAGATCGAGAAATTTTTGTATACATCACAACTCTTTGGGTTCGGTCATAAAATCTTGATCGTATTGAAACAAATTCATGAAAATTATAGGTTTATGGAATCACTGCCTTGTCCAACCACAATCCAACGCTTGAAAAATATCACAAGCATCTTCGAACCATTGATAAGCTACTTCATGGATTTCACAAGTCCTTTTCATGGTAACTATAGGTTCGGATATATCTCTATCTATATCAATCAAATGGTTAGAATCAAGCTTTTATGTGACTGGTTGCACATGCACGGTAGGTTTCCACCTTGGGGCTGTGATTTACTTTTACTCATATATTTGTTTTTTTAATTAGGTTTATACTAATTAGTTTTATATTTATAGAAAAAAAATTAAATTGGCTTGTAAAAAAGAAACGATAATTTTATATTTCGAAAAATGACCACATTTTGTTTAAGTTTTGCACGAGTCACATATTAAAACAATTATTTATTAATAAAACACACAAAATTGATTTTAACGACTAGCCTAGCCACTTAATCCGTTGTTGATAAATGTTTAGAAGCAATAACATCTTGCATTCTAATAATTAACGGATGTTAAATGACATGCATGAGGATTATTTGTGCTAATATTGACCATAATTAAATCTCATATACATACTGCTTATTTTTGATAAAAAGAATGATTAATCTAAAAAAATTCAATAAATATATCCTCTTGATGTAATTAGTATATTGTATGTTAATGACTCTTACCTATCCATAATTACACTCTGAAAGCAAAGGTTGATGTAGCGGTTTTATGTTCATTTCCTTTTCCTTTTCCTTTTATGTTCATTACGCCACAAGTATTCAAGTGTTTTTTCGATTTTTAGAGGAAATTGGATCTATTAATATCCCACACCTTCACACTCCACAATTTAGAAGAACCTTCTATGTTTGATCTATGCACACTATTTGATCGTCGTCTCATCGAATGTCTGATTATATTAATTCGAAGAAGTCACTTGCCATTAAAAAAAAATTAAACATTTTTATCTTCCCATTATATATTATATTTTAATTTATTCTTATGATTTTTTTTAAACACATATAAACTAGTATTCTCCTCATTCATTCTCAATTTATTCTTGATGATTTTTTTAACACACAAACTATCATTCCCTCATTCATTCTCACTTCCTCTCAATAGAGAATTTTAACTAGATTTCCAATCACTTCACAGTACCTTCATCATTTTCAACATGATACAAATTCATGAGGGCGTGACCATGAACTAATGTTAATTTAATATGGTCACAACACATAATCCTTATTAGTTCATGCCTTCGCCTAGGGACTCTAGCAATTGCTTGGCGGCCTATTAACTAGTGCATTATGCTTTATTAATGGGTGCATTTTAGAGTTTTTAAAATATTTTGCCATGTTATATTCGTTGATTTTATTAGTTCATTCACTTTGTAAAACATATCTTAATTTTTTCTTAAATAAAATATGTTTTCCTCACCAAAATATTAACTTGAGCTAATATTTAGAAAAATAAAATTATTTTTAAAAAATTTTAAATTGTGGTTTATATTTTTTTATTAATCTATAAAATCTTGATGGGATTTAATTTCCCCGGTGAAGAGCAGTATTTTTAATCTATTTGTCAGATTTATAAATTGATTTTAAAATAAAATAAAAACTATTTCATACATAAAATAGGTAGCTTAATTTTTGACAGTGTATGTTCACTGCAGTCGATGATATGGGTAGTTTACTGCATTCTATGCTCTGTTCTGTTCACCGCCTCACCACTTTGCCACCTCCCCAATACCCATGATTACATTACAATGAAGGTGTAATAAAATACACACATATTCTATAAAGCACACGACTTGCTTAAATATTGTGGGAGGCTGTCTTTGAAGTCTTATTGCTTTGGAACTGAATGCCCCAGTTTTCAAAAGGTACATTAATATAGAAAGCTCACCCATATTTTCCAAAGCACATGACTTGTTGAAATCTTGTGGGAGGTTTCCTTTGAAATCTTGTTTCTCTACAACTAAATCTCCGAGATTTGAAAGATACAGTAATATTGAAATCTCACCCAAATTTTTCAAAGCACGTGACTTATTGAAATCTTGTGGGAGGTTTCCTTTGAAATCCTATTTCTTTGCGACTGAATCTTCGAGCTTTCAAAAGATACAACATGAGAAAGATACAGCAGCAAACAACTATATTTGGATGTTGAAGAAAAGGAAAGTTACACGTTCTCTTTAATTCTTGAATTCAAAATTCAAAAGTATTATATAAATTATAAAATGCATACATACTACACAAGCCATGTAGTTTAAATTTATATTTCTGCATAAGTTTGAAATCTAATTTGAATTTTATTTTTCCAAAAAATCTACATTTTCTTTGTGCAAATAAACTGCAACTACTTGGTAGAAATTACAAATTTGAATGAGTAACAAAAAACCATAAAACCATAACCATTGGTATGTGGAAAAAAAAAATCAAAATCCCCTGCGTGCCGAGAAGAAAAACAACTTCTAAACGATAATTTCATATAAAAATAAAAATTGTGTGTTAATAGACAACTATTTGTAATTGATTACCTGTAGGCTGCAGGTTTTCCATGCAAAGAGCCCATCTAGAGGATGACATGGGTGGATCACATAATCCCTCCAGTTGCTTAACATATCAGAAAACTGATAAAGAAAAATCCTAAAATATAAGAGTCTATGGAAAGGTTATTCCTTGTACAACACCCTTTCATGTGAATGTAGGATAAACTTGAGAAACCAAAAAGGAAAATAGTGTGATGAGGAGTGGGATTGAAGGTTCATGTAACTGAAAAAATCCATCCTTCTCACATGCACATCGATTTTTTTCCATTACCCTTGTTTTGTTAGGGCCATCAGGTCTTACATATCCACTGTTGGAATTCTCTCGGAGTAAGAGACCTCAGACAACTAGGGACATTCATTTTGAGGCAGAATATATATATATATATATATATATATATATATATACCCTGCACTTAAAGATGGTTATTTCTATTACACAGTAGGGTTTCAACAAGATCATCCTTAGACCGAAGCAGGTGTTTGAGTTTCTTCTCTACTTGAAAATGTTTTTGTGTGAGGTTCGTTTTCATCCATGAAAACTTATTTTCCCCCAAAAACCTAGGCTTTAAGGTTGTGTCAGTGGTATAAGGTTTGAATCCAACTACCTGAAACTTTACCCATACTTTTCTTCTATTTTCATTGAAATCTCACCCAAGCCCTTGGAGTTCATGGCCACCTGTTCATGTATCAGTGGACACTGCTTTAACCATGGTTCAATTAAACCTTCAAGATAAATGCACACATAGATGTAGAAGGTGTTAGCACTCTGTAATTTATCAGGCTGAAGAAGAAACAAGCAGAGGTAACTACAAAACCACTTTGGAGTCAAGGATCTATCCATCCAAGACTCAGAGAGGGATATCTTTGTTTGATTTAACTTTGTTTGGATTGGATGTTAGGCTAGTTATAAGAGTATAGGGTTTGTTTTTGAATTTTTGGTTGGAACAAAGAAAATAGGCCATTGGGTAATGAAATCACAATATGGAGTTCAATCAAAGACAGGTTCTACAGACATCCCTACAGGGCAAGGCAGGCACTCTTGTTGGATTATTTGAGGTTGAATTTGGATTTGGACGAGAAGATGAGATGACCAGGTAATAACAGGGAAATTAAGAATCCTGGAATTAACCATTAAGTAGAAAACATTGATAATTATGTCAAATCCAAAAACAGAGTATATGTCTCAACAAATTATGTTCCTCAGTCTTCTATTGAATAATTCAGATTGGAAACACATAAAATTATAACAGATAAGGGAGAAACATAAACAAAGGTAGATGCATTTCACCAACATAAATGACAGAAGAATCTTGTAACTGCTATGACTGTATTATTAGATTGATGAAAGGGGGCTATGTGAACTGCTTTACAATATTGATCCTATCCTAGGAACAAGTCTCAAATGAACAAACCTTAATACTTCAAAATTAGAAGTATTTATAAATTATTTACAATGATCCTGTCACTAATGAGCAAGATTAAATATAGGAAAATCTAAACCAATTTGATTTCAGATTACAAAGATATAGAGATCATGCAAGATTTGTTCAGATTTCTGGAGCTTGATTAGCTATAGGTTTGTGATGATCTGTCTTCACTTCTGCTGTGTTGTTGGTCTTTTTCTATTGATTGTGCTTTGCCCTGTGTTAGCGATATTTCTTGTAAAGGGGGGTTAGAATGCAAAAGGATGGGTTAAAAACCCACTTGTCCTAAGTTCGGGGTGCTAATACGCCCATGATTAAATGAAAAGCAAGTCTGGACGGCTTGGATTGCGGCGCCCAGATCAACAGCGCAGGTGCGATTCTGGACCCCCCCCGCCTTTCTACCTTTAAGCAGAGGGGGGGGGGGGTCCAGA
>JASDQU010589894.1:16337-42909 GCA_032191745.1 Picea mariana | reverse complement strand
GGCCCTTCTCCCGTCACATCATTTCTCAATACCACCTCTCCCCTATCGCCATGTGTCATTTGTCCTCCTCCACTCTGTAATCCAGGAGGTCCTTTCCTCATCTCATCATCCACTCACCGCCTACCTCGTGTCTTGTCCATCCACATTAGCCCCCCACTGAAAGGTGTCTATCACATCTACTTCCCTGCCTCTTCCACTTATCGCCTCCTGCCATATGTCTCCCCTGCAACTTCTCTCTCACTCCTTCATTGCTTCTTCTCCACTCCCTGCTATCTCAGAAACATCACTCCATTCTCGTGCCCCGTCTTCCGTGCCAGTCTCCACGCCTGTTCTTTTAAGCCAGACAATTATTCTAGGTGGCAGCGCAGAAGGTCCTCCATGTCTCGAAGGTGCCAAGTAAGCCGGGCCAGCCTCAATCCCGATGAAGCAGTTATTGAAGTGGTTGGTGGTGGTTAGACATCTCCTCAGCCATAATGGGAAAGCACGACAATGAATTAAAGGCACGTCGATTCTCCATTGGAACTGTCAAAGAATTAAGATTGTGTCTGACATAAGTTGCACATTCTTTCAGATGTTGAGTGTCAGAAGCCATGCAGACGCAAAGATTTCAATGCAGCTTCTCGATTTCGTTGTTGTTGTTGTTTTGAGTATATGAAGGCGTTTTCGTCGTTTTTGTATCTATCGATGGTAGAGCTAAGCTACCGACTATAAAGTTTTAGCAAACATTATGGTTTCCTAGTAATGTATCTCTGTTTTAGGCTTCTTGGTTTATAACAAATAGTTCTCGCTTTTCCATCTTTGTTTTCACCTCATATCAGAGAGTTCATGGTCGAAGGATTCGCGTGAATTATTGCAATCTTGTTATGATAAAGGATTTGTTGTGACATTATTGTTTTCTCTAGTTTTTGTGTTTGAATATAAGAGGATCTTGTGTTTGAATGCTCTCTTCTTCAGTCTATTACGAACCCAATGTTTGTGGTAGACCTTTGCACTCTTCGCATGCAAGTCTTCCCCCTACTCACCCTTCATTTGCAACTCACTGTTTGAAGTTTATCAATACCTCACTCACCCGTTCATGCATGCCTGGCCTAGTTTCTGAGTTGAGACGATTGGTCCGAGTTTGCTTCCATTTGATCATCCCTTTCAAACAAATCATGACATTAAACTGATGGGCGTCGGGCTTTGCTCCTGCAAGCAATCAAGGAGTGACTTCCGTCGCCAACATTTCTGGCGTCGTTGTAGGGGACGATGTTGAATATTTTCCCTGGGATTGAATGACAAAGATCAACTAATTCTGAAGGTGCATCAGATATCAGAACTTAAAGATTGCTACTGTGCATCTGGCGACTCCATTGTGACGACTCCGCTGAGGAGAACTTGCATTATCAACTGTGGCTTCGAGAGGCAGACATACAAGGTCTAACCCACACTTGCCTTTAGCTACACCATAAGCTGACACGGAAGCAATGTGAAGAAAGGTAAAAAGATCTGTAAAAGAAGTTTCCGTCGCTGAAATAGGTAATACACCCTCCCCTTCTGTGAGAACTCCATTTTCTTATTTGCAACTTCCTAGTCATCCTTCTTCCCAAGATTCCCGTCTTCTGAATTTTGGGAGTGTTCCTGCTGAGTTTTCTCGTATTGGTCTGGTATTAGAAGGAGAGATCCTTGTCACTCCCCCCTCCCTGGGGTTCTTTCCTCAACACAGACCTCAACCTTCTGAAGGTTTCACCACCCCTACTTTTATTGCTACTGCTGTACAGAGAGAAGCATCTGCACACTCGGGTCCCTTGGCTTTCTCTCTGTTTTCTCCATTGTCTCTTCCAAGAACCTCTGTTCCGACATCTGCCATCCATACTCCTTCTCCTCCGATTTCTTCTCTACCTAATATCCCTATGGCTGGTTTTAATCCCCCTCTAAATAGAATGGATGCTATAGTTCCTGCCAGATATTATCCTTTGATTCTACCCCATCCTCTGAACCCCCTCCCTGCTGGAGACTATTTGAAATACATGCCCAAATTCAGTGGGGAGGGAGACATAACTGCTGAGGAGCACTTGGCTTCTTTTTACAGTTATGCAGACAACTTGAATATCGAGAGTGAAGATGTCTGGATGAGATTTTTTGTCCAGAGCCTAGATGGAGAGGTGAGGAAATGGTTCCGAGGATTGGCCCCTGGGTCTATCATTGGCATTGAAGCCTTGGATAGCATCTTCCTGAGGCAGTGGGGAGACAGAAAAGATTATATGTATTACATGACAGAGTTTGGGTCTCTGAGGAAGATGGAAGGGGAGTCTGTCTCAGATTTCTCCAAAAGATTTAATAATATGTACAACAAGATTTCTGTAGAGATTAAGCCCTTAGAGGCCTCTGCTCAAATTTCCTATGCTAGCACTTTTGACCCTGATTTCTGTCTCGTGTTAAGAGAAAGAAGAGCCACCTCTTTAGCTCAGATGCAAGATGCAGTTATAGAAGTGGAATCCAACATATTGGTAGCTGACAGACTGAGAAACCAGGCTGACACAGATAGAAGAAAGGAGAAGTCGGAAGCCTCAACTTCTGGCTCATCACTTCTCCACCCTCAAGTAAATGAGATGACCCGAGTTATGAACCTCCTTAAAGAAGAGGTGGAAATATTGAAGGTGGAGAGGAAACAAATGTACAAAGGCCCTCAGAGCACCGAGAACAGGGTAGGTTTCAAAAGGCCAAATAGTTTCGCTCCTCCAATTATGCACAGAGAGAAAGAAAGAGACAGAGACGACCAAAGAATTCAGGCTCCCTTCCAGAACAATTTTGTGGCCGATGAAGAACAAGAGGAAGCAGACGAGCTAGAGCCTGAAATTCACAGTTTAGAGGCCACTCCCCCTTTCCCTCATCTGACCCAATCAGCATATGAAGAGTCTCTCATGGATAGTCAGCTGAACAAATTGAGAAAAGGAGACAAAGCTAGCGGCGGTCGAGGCAGGTACAACTTGAGGTCTGACAAAAGGGCAACAGCACCTGATGTTCCTGAGCCATCCACTAGAGTAGAGAGGCCTGCTAATGACATAGAGGATGCTCACAGAGGTAAGAAGGCCCAACCCCTCTCTCCCATTTTCAAAAATCATGTTCCTGAAATTAAAGAAGTTCCAAAGCTCACATCCTCTTTCAATTTCGAACATGAGATTCAAAAGATCAGAATTCCTGTACCACTCGTTGAGTTAATTAAACATGGGGAATTCAAAAAACACTTCTCTGAGCTGTTGAAATCCAAAGCCTCATATCCTCTCACAGACTCCATAAACCTCCAAGATGAAAGGCCTGCAGTTGTTATAGGTCCCATGGTAGAAGACAAAGATGATTCATCCCCTCCCTTCTACACATCCTTGAACATACATGAGAAAGTACTGCACAATTGTTTGATGGATTCAGGGGCCTCCCACAATCTCATGCCCAAATCTGTCATGGAGGAATTAGGACTGGAAGTCACCCGAGCCTATCATGACCTCTATTCTTTTGACTCTAGGAGGGTTCAGTGTTTGGGAGTCATCAAGGACCTGGTAGTTTCCCTGTTTCAGCTGCCCATGAAGAGTATGATCATGGATATTGTGGTAGCTGATGTCCCCCCTAAGTTTGGCATGCTGTTGTCAAGATCCTGGATAAAGAGACTGGGGGAAACCTTGTATATGGACCTCACATATGCCACCATTCCAGTCTTTGGGGGGAAACATAGGAGATTATATAGAGAAGCCTAGCTAGCCTACATTGTCAGTGATGAAGCCAACCCTACCAATCATCCCATCTATGATTTGGAAACTGATTTAGGCTCCAGTTTACTACAGCTCACCAATACCCCTGAGGCTCCTTTACAGATAAAAAAGCAGCCCATTCTTAATTAGGAGACCTCCCCTCCAACCACCTCTATTTGGAAGATGTTCTTTGATGGAGCCTCCTCCAGTATGGGTGCAGGTGTCGGAGTGATATTCATATCACCCTGTCAACAGAGCATATCTCTGTCATACAAACTGGAATTCGAAGTTACCAATAATGTGGCAGAGTATGAAGCTTTGTTTCTGGGATTAAGAGCTGCCAAGGAAATGGGAATTAAAGAGATGGCTGTGTTTGGAGATGCAGAAGTGATTGTCCAGCAAGTCAAAAACGTTTATCAGACTAAGCATCCTTGGCTCAGAAATTACAGGAATGAGGTATGGGACCTGGTTGATAATTGCTTCTTGGCTTTTAACATTTCTTACATTCCGAGGGAGGAAAATTCCTCAGTCGACTTTTTAGCTTTCACAGCTAGTGTGCTCAAAGTTCCCACGCTGCCCACGGCCAGATCCGATGTTGAAATAAAGTATAGGCCTTCTATACCAGACAACGTCAAATACTGGAAGGTGTTTGAGGATGACCAAGAGATTGAAAAGTTTCTTCAATCCGTTGATGACTTTTCTGCATTGCTCATAGATGAGGATCCTGACACTGGAGGAGAGCTTGACCATCACCCCAAGGAATTTGTGAATAAAATTGTTGATCATCGGATCATTCAACTACCGGGAAATCACATTCCAAGAGGGTTGATCCCGTTAGAAAGATTGTTCGACGGGAATGATGTGGCAGTAAGGGGTAAGGTTTTAGATGATAATGATGACACAATTGAGTGCAAGATAGGGACACCGAAGGAGCCCAAGTTTGTGAAGCTGTCAAGGAGTTTGACTGGGGAGCAGAGCGTCGAATATACTAAGTTGCTGAAGCAGTTTGTTGATGTGTTTGCATGGACCTACGAAGATCTCAAGACATATGACACATCAGTCATCGAGCACAAGGTCCCACTAAAGGAGGAGACCAAGACATTCAAGAAGAAGCTGAGGCAGATAAATCCCATGTTGTTACCTGTTATGGAGAAAGAGGTAAAGAAACTGCTGGATGCCCAGATCATTGTCCCTTTGAGATATTCTGAGTGGGTGGCCAATTTGGTCCCAGTGAGAAAGAAGAGCAGAGAAATCAGACTCTGCGTCGATTTCAGGAACCTGAACAGAATCTCCAGGAAAGATAATTATCCCCTGCCCAACATGGAACACATATTACAGAGGGTCACTGGTGCATCCAGGATGTCCATGATTGATGGCTTCTCTGGATACAATCAGATATCAGTCATTCCTGAGGACAGAGAAAAAAAAACCTTCATCACTCCTTGGGGCACATTCATGTATGCCAAAATGCCTTTCGGACTGATGAATGCAAAAGCAACGTTTTACTGAGCCATGGACATAGCCTTCATCTGGAAGAAGAACCAGTTTGTGGTGATATATCTGGATGACATCACAGTCTTCTCTAAGACTGATAAAGAGCATTGTTGCCACTTAAAGAGAGTTTTCCTGAAGTGTCAGAGGTATGGCCTATCTTTAAACCCCAAGAAGTCACTATTTGCTATGAAGGAGGGAAATCTGCTAGGTCACATAGTGTCAGCAAAGGGAGTAAGGATTGACCCAAGCAGGCTGGAAGCAATTCAGGCCCTGTCACTTCTCCGGTCTAAGAAGGAAGTTCAGGCATTTTTGGGGAAGGTAAACTTTCTAAGGAGATTCATCTCAAACTTTGTTGAGCTGGTAAAACACATCACAGTCATGCTCAGGAAGGGCCATGAAATAAAATGGATTGATGAACCTAGGGAATCTTTCGCACAGATAAAGAAAGCATTGACCGAGGCACCTGTGCTAATCAGTCTCGATTATTCTAAAGATTTCCTGATTTTCTCATTTGCTTCTGATGACTCAGTAGCATCAGTCTTATTGTAGAGAAACGATCAGGGGCGATAACAGCCCATTGCCTTCTTCAGCAAGGCATTGAGGGATGTTGAACTTAGATATGAGATCATGGAAAAGAAGGCCTATGCATTGGTGAAGGCCCTCAAAGCTTTCAGGATCTATGTTTTGCACTCAAAAATCACTGCATATGTCCCTTCAACTTCTGTGAAGGACATTCTTGTGCAGCCTGACATAGACGGGAAAAGGGGAAAATGGATCGCCAAGATCCTGGAATTTGACCTGGAAATTAAGCCCACCAAGTTGATAAAGGGGCAAGGTCTGGCCAAGATGCTATCTAAATCCAATTGCAAGTCTCTAGGAATTAACTCCATCAATGAGCAACCTGAGTCATCCGGCAATAATTCCCAGATCGCCATACCACTAGCAGCATGTCCCTGGTACAGGGATATCTTGTAATTTCTGTAGTAATTAAAGCTCCCTGATGGATTGGGAAAGAGTAGAGCTAGAGCTTTAAAGCTCAAAGTGGTCAAATATTGCCTCATTGACCGTGCCTTATATTGGAGAGACCCTCTGGGAGTACTGCTAAGATGTCTGCACCCACTGCAAGCCCAGAAGGTAATGTTTGATTTTCATAGCAGTCTCTGTGGAGGTCATCATTTTTGGAAGACCACAGCCCACAAAATCCTCTGGGCTGGGTATTACTGGCCTACTTTGTTTACTGATGTTTGCAGAGAAGTCAGGGCTTGCATTAAGTGCCAGAAGTTCTCAGGCAAGTAGCAACTCAAATCTCTGCCATTAAAGCCTGTAGTAGTCGCATCACCTTTTCAGCAGTGGGGATTGGATTTCATCGGAGAGATTCATCCTCCCTCAAGTGGCCATCACAGATGGATCCTCACTGCGACCAATTATTTCACCAAGTGGATAGAGGCTGTCCCCACTAGGAGCACTTCTCACAACGTAATCATCAACCTCTTAGAAGATATCACAGCTAGATTTGGCTGCCCAAGTAAGATTTTCACTAACAATGCCTCCCCCTTCAGGTCTGAGCCTCTGGTCAAATTCTGTGAACAGTTCAGGATTTCACTGGTTCACTCTACTTCATACTACCCTCAAGGAAATGGACTGGCAGAGTCCTCCAATAAAAGCCTGATCAAGCTTATCAAAAAGCTATTGGAGGACAATCAGAGGGCCTGGGATTCAAAGCTCAAATTTCCTCTCTGGGATGATCGAGTGACAACCAAGAAATCTCTGGGTCTCTCACCTTTCCAGCTGGTTTATGGAATAGAGGTTGTTTTCCCCACTCAACTTGCCTTACCTATGGAAAACTTCCTCCAGGACCTCGAAGAAGAACCTAACCATGTGCTCAGAAGGATTTATCAAATGGTAGAAGTACAACAGATCAGAGAACAGGTCATGGATAGAGCCTACAATCATCAGCAGAAGATCAAACAGGCTTTTGACAGAGAACATAAAGGAGGAGTTTAAGCAAGGTGACCTGGTACTCAAGTGGGACGCACCTAGGCAGGACAAGGGAAAACACAGTAAATTTGATGCCCTCTAGTTGGGGCCTTCCAAGATCTTTGAAGCATGTTCAAACAACACTTACAGATTCCAGGATCTGGAAGGTGAAGATGTTTTTAATGGCCCAATGAATGGGCACTTCTTGAAAAAATATTTTCTGTGAGCCACATTTGGCTCTTTTTGTTTTGTTTTGTACATATTGTTTTTGTTTTTGTTTTTTGGACTAATAAATGACTCCATCGCCCAACAGCAAAGGCACTAAATATGCAAAAGAGTTCTTAGAGCATCACAGGGATGACTCTATCCCCCATGGAGCCGATGTTAGCGATATTTCTTGTAAAGGGGGGTTAGAATGCAAAAGGATGGGTTAAAAACCCACTTGTCCTAAGTTCGGGGTGATAATACACCCATGATTAAACGAAAAGCAAGTCTGGACGGCTTGGATTGCGGTGCCCAGATCAACAGCGTAGGTGCGATTCCGGACCCCCCCTGCCTTTCTACCTTTAAGCGAAGGGGGGGGGGTCTGGAATCCGGGGCACACCTCTTCAATGGATCAGATCAGCGCGCCTAAATCAATGGCGATGAGAGCAATTCTGGACCCCCACCCCGCCTTTCTACCTTTAAGCAGAGGGGGGGGGGTCTGGAATCGGGGGCACAGATTTCCAACGGCCATGATCTTAGCGCCCGGATCAACAACGCTCGTGCGGCCACGTCATTTCCATCTGCTCTGCATTTAGCCTACGTGGTCCCTTCTCCCGTCACATCACTTCTTAGGACCACCCCTCCCCTATCGCCATGTGTCATTTGTCCTCCTCCACTCTGTAATCCAGGAGGTCCTTTCCTCATCTCATCGTCCACTCACCGCCTGCCTCGTGTCTTGTCCCTCCACATCAGCCCCCCACTGAAAGGTGTCTATCGCATCTACTTCCCTGCCTCTTTCGCTTATTGCCTCCTGCCATATGTCTCCCCTGCAACTTCTCTCTCACTCCTTCATCGCTTCTTCTCCACTCCCCGCTGTCTCAGAACCATCACTCCGTTCTCGTGCCCTGTCTTCCGTGCCAGTCTCCACGCCTGTTCTTTTAAGCTAGACAGTTATTCCAGGTGGTCGCACAGAAGGTCCTCCACATCCCGAAGGTGCCAAGTAGGCCGGGCCAGACTCAATCCTGATGAAGTAGTTATTGAAGCGGTTGGTGGTGGTTAGACATCTCCTCCGCCATAATGGGAAAGCATGACAATGAATTAAAGGCACGT
Source organism: Picea mariana (assembly GCA_032191745.1). NCBI lineage: Eukaryota > Viridiplantae > Streptophyta > Pinopsida > Pinales > Pinaceae > Picea > Picea mariana. The sequence goes on along the minus strand of JASDQU010589894.1, from coordinate 34,399 downwards.
TGATTCACCGTTGGAACTGTCAAAGAATTAAGATTGCATCTGACATAAGTTGCACGTTCTTTCAGATGTTGACTGTCAGAAGCCATGCAGACGCAAAGCTTTCAATGCAGTTTCTTGATTTCACTGCTGTTGTTGTTTTGAGTATATGAAGGCATTTTCACCGTTTTTGTATCTATCAATGGTAGAGCTAAGCTCCCGACTGTAAAGTTTTAGCAAACATTCTAGTTTCCTGGTCATGTATCTGTGTTTGAGACTTCTTGGTTTATAACAAACAGTTCTCCCTTATCCATCTTTGTTTTCATCTCATATCAGAGAGTTCATGGTCGAAGGATTCGCGTGAATTATTGCAATCTTGTTATGATAAAGGATTTGTTGTGACATTATTGTTTTCTCTGGTTTTTGTGTTTGAATATAAGAGGATCTTGTGTTTGAATTCTCTCTTATTCAGTCTATTATGAACACGATGTTTTTGGTAGACCTTCACACTCTTCTCATGCAAGTCTTCCCCCTACTCACCCTTCATTTACAACTCACTGTTTGAAGTTTATCAAGACCTCACTCACCCGTTCATGCATGCCTGGCCTAGTTTCTGAGTTGAGACGATTGTTCCGAGTTTGCTTCCATTTGATCATCCCTTTCAAACAAATCGTGACATTAAACTGATGGGCGTCGGGCCATGCTCCTGCAAGCAATCCAGGAGTGACTTCCATCGCCAACAGCCGGTCAATTTGATTATTTGCCCCCCGAAATTATGAAAAAATAGGGTCAAAGGAAGTATTCTATTATCCCAATATGAGATGTTTGTGTAAAATATGGGAGAGTTTTTTTCATATCATCTTTTTCTAAGAAAAAACCTCTCTTAGGTTTTTGAAATTCATCTTCAACTATCGGAGATCTGAGTTTGAAAAATATGTGTAAAACTAGGAGCAAATAACTCCTAAAATTGATCCTCAAAGATGCTCTCGATTCTACCAGTCTGCTACACCTGTAGGAAAAATGAAAGAGGTTATTTTTCCTTGGTTTGCGGTGAGAGAAAACCTCTTTTGGTTTCTGAAACTTTTCCCTGATTATTCTGTAAATCGCTTCGGAATATGCCTGGTCAAAATAGTTTTGGGAGGAGGACAATGCTTACATATAGGACGACGTGGGGGAATTTTTCCAGTGGAGATGGGATGAGTAGATTAAGGAGTGTAAGTGATAGGGATAGATGACATGTAGGGGGAAGTGTGTGTAGGTGGGAGGTGACATGTAATCTGGAGGTGACATGTAGGATGGAGAGTGAGAAAAAGGGTGAGTGGATGTGATAGGCTAGAGTTCATGGGATAAAATTTACCCGTACGTTTCTTCTATTTTCATTGAAATATCACCCAACCCCTTGGATTTCATGGCCACATGTTCAAGTATCAGTGGACGGTGCTTTAACCCTAGTTCAATTAAACCTCCGAGCTAAATGCACACATAGATGTAGAAGGTGTTAGCACTCTGTAATTTCTCAGGCTGAATAAGAAATGGACATAGGTAGCTACAAAATCACTTTGGATTCAAGGATCTATCCCTCAAAGATTCATATAGGGATCTCTTTGTTTGATTTAGCTTTGTTTGGATTGAATGTTAGGCTAGTTATAAGAATATAGGGTTTGTTTTTGAATTTTTGGTTGGAACAAAGAAAACAGGCCATTGCGTAATGGAGTCACAAGATGGAGTTCAATCAAAGACAGGTTCTACAGACATGCCTACAGGGCAAGGCATGCACTCTTGTTGTATTATTTGAGGTTGATTTTGGATTTGGAGGAGAATATGAGATGACCAGGTAATAACAGGGAAATCAAGAATCCTAGAATTAACCATTAAGCAGAAAACATTGATAATTATGTCAAAACCAGAAACAGAGTGTATGTCTCAACAAATTATGTTCTTCAGTTTTCTATTGAATAATTAATATTGGAAACACATAAAATTATAACAGATAAGGTAGAAACATAAACAAAGGTAGATGCATTTCACCAACATAAATGACACAAGAATCATGTAATTGTTATGACTGTATTATTAGATTGATGAAAGGGGGATATGTGAACTTGTTTACAATATTGGTCCTATGCTACGAACATGTCTCAAATGAACAAACCTTAATACTTCAAAATTAGAAGTATTTATGAATTATTTACAATGATCATGTCACTAATGAGGAAGGTTAAATTTAAGAAAATCTAAACCAATTTGATTTCGGATTACAAAGATATAGAGATCATGAAAAATCTAATTGGATTTCTAGAGCTTGATTATCTGGAAGTTTTTGAAGATCTGTCTTCATTTCTACTTTGTTGTTGGTCTTTTGTTGCCGACTATGCTTTGCCCAGTCAATTTGATTATTTTCCTCCCAAAATTGTGAAAAAATAGTGTCGAAGGAAGTATTCTATTATCCCAATATGAGATTTTTGTGTAAAATATGGGAGATTTTTTTGTATATCATCTTTTTTTAAGAAAAAACCTCTCTCAGGTTTTTGAAATTCATATTTATCTATCTGAGATCTGGGCTTGAAAAATATGTGTAAAACTGGGAGCAAATAAATCCTAAAAATAATCCCCAAATATGCTCTCGATTATACCAATCCATTACACCTGTAGGAAAACTGAAAGAGGTTATTTTTCCTTAGTCCTTGGTGAGAGAAAACATCTTTTGGTTTCTAAAAATTTTCCCTGGTTATTCTATAAATTGCTTTGGAAGATGACTAGTCAAAATAGTTTTGGGAGGAGGACAATGCTTACATATAGGATGACATGGGGGCAAGTTTCCAATGGAGATGGGATGAATAGATTAAGGAGTGTAAGCGATAGGGATAGATGACATGTAGGAGGAAGTGTGTGTAGGTGGGAGGTGACATTTAATCAGGAGGTGACGTGTAGGATGGAGAGTGAACGGAAGGGTGAGTGGATGTGATAGGCTGGAGGATAGGCATCGAAAGGAAAAATGTAGCGAGAGACAAGAGGAGAGAAGGTGAGTGGAAGAGAGGTGTAAGAGGGAGCACAGGCGGTATTGGAGCGAAGGTTTTGTAGGATTTCAGAGGGGGGGGGTAGGTGGTAAGTGGAATTGAGTAAGGGGGTTCGGTAAGATATGAGGATGAAATTTTGTGTGGGGCTCGTGCCGAGAAAACCAATTTTCCTAAATCCCCCCCCCTCCCCACCATTAAAGGAATAAAGGTTGGTGTTGATCTGAGTGTTGCTTGATCATCCACTCGAAATTGTACACCCTTTAGTTGCATAACGACAGAAGGTCATATCCTCGATATAATTTAGGATAAAATCATGTTGTGGGTAGCGCTAAGCTCCCCCTTCCTTACTTTTTCACGAAGGTATCATTTCCTAGGCTAAAAACACCAAATTAACTCAAATCAAGGGGTGTTTTGACTGTGCAAACCATGATTTTTACCTCTTTCTTTTTTCTTTGGGAAATTATTTGTAGAAGGGAATATCATTTACCACATGACATTATTGATAAAATAAATCTCAATCACCATCTAATCCTATGAAATATAGGGTTATAACAATGGCTCCACTTGGGGATGGTGCTCTCCTTGTGAGGTTCCAAGAACATTATAGGCTAGTGGCTTGGTCCACAGGTTTGATCCCAAAACCTGCAACTTACTCTGTCATGAAAAAATTCTATGAGTGAAAATTAATTAATCATCTGATCCAAACCTTAACTGAATCAAATCCACTATGAAATTTCAACTGTACTCTAAAACAAAAAATTGAAACCAAACTGATAAACAAAGAATTGTAGAAAGGAATGCTCACAGATATGAGCTTATTCACACACTCCTACCCTTATCTGCTTAAATTACTACTCAATTAGGTAATGCAAAAATGCCAATGAATCCAATCCAACAGTTGATTTAATAACTCTGTTCTTTTATTATTTTTTACAAACATCAGAATGAGAGCTTGTAAGGTCATTAGGAACCGATTTCCACTTTGAAATTCATAATTTAAAACTTTGAAGTTGTGGTAGATCAAAGAGGCTCTAGGTATCAATTGGCATTTCGAAAAGAAGAGCTCCTGCATATAGACATATATAGGATCATGAAAGACATGACCTGTCCCTTAGTATTCAAATTCATCCAATTCTAGGTCATAGTTTATTATTGTATTTATGTTGTTTGTGTCAACATGCAAATTCTGATTTGTCTACATATTTTCATAAGAATTTTGTAATGAGACTTCTTCTAAACAGGACCCTAAAAGAGACTTCCTAATCATGTCTATATCATAACCTCTTTTAATTCCATAACTGGAAAATGAAACATGACTTGCACAACACAAGTCATCCAACACATCAGTTATTGGATCCTGTAGAAATTGAGATGATTGTTGCATTGGTTCCAAGGAAACTTATTTATTTTCTATGTGTTTATCCTTCAGTACATGCTCAAGGATATTAGCATCATTTTTCTTCAAAAATTGAAATGAATTAAAGCTTAATGGTACATAATTATACTGCATCAATTCATTTATGGTTTGACTATCAATGTAACTCAAGGGCTGCAATTTTGGAGAAAGGACAACTTCTATGTCATCAATGACATCTCCCACTATTTCATCAAAACATTTTCCATCCCTACTATTGACAATTTGCTTATAGTTTTCTCTCAGAAACGGAAATGAAGAGAAACATAAGGGAAAATACTTTCCACTTACTTTGTGATTTTCTACATTTTGCACATTGTTTTCATAATTGTTCTACATAGACTGACTGTCATATTTGAGTTGCAACTAATGTTCTTCCTCCCAACAATATGTTGTTGATGGTTTTGAAGAATTCACCTTGGTGTAATTCTGATCATATTTATCATAATTGGGTAAATCATCCATGAAAGAAATGTCATCAAACATACACATCATATCAATTGATTGTTCTTCCACAAGCTGAGTTGGAGTTTCATCTTTGACTGTGTTGTGAATTGAATACATGAAATAATCATTTTCCAATCCATGATACCAAGGGTGAGCTTCAAAGTGTTTGGGAACATAGGCCCTTTCTTTCTCTGTAATCAATGGAACATGATTCCCTTGAACAACAAGTTTTTCTGTTATGCTAGTCATGTGCAACATTTATTCCATGATGCTTGCCAGAATGTCTAGATTCACCTTTGAGGATGTCAAATGTTCCTTTTCTTTGTTCTTTCTGTCTTCTTCCTCTAAATTTGACCTTTTGATCAACAAATGGGCTTCCACACTTATTGCACTATATTTCATTTCTTTGAGTGTTATGGTGTTTCTTTCCCTCAATTGAAATGCCATTTCAAGATCAAATCCATCTAGATAGATTAATATAGCTAAATCATGAGGAGGATTTATATCAATAAGCATTGAATGGTAGACTTGATTGAATCTGGCTGAAAATTGTTGCACTGTCTCTCCTTGTTGTCTTTTCAAATGATCATATTCTTCTAAAATGAGAAAAATATTCCTCTTGATCTCCCATTTACCAAGAAAAACTATTACAAACTGATGAGAATTGGATATGCTTGCAACTGACAAACTTTTGAACCATTCCTTAGCTCTATATTGCAAAGATAGAGAAAAATGTTTGATGCATACACCATCTTCTTATACCTCAAACAGATCACGACAATTCTCAAAACCCTGAATGTGTTTCTTAGCAGTGATGTTACCATATTTTCCATCAAACCTGGGAAGATATTTTTAGTAATTGACTGTGAAATCATGGAGTATAGGGGTTAATATAAGAGACTTGTATCTATCTGGAATATTTAGAGGTGTAGGAGTATGTACAAGGGCTATAAAACTATGCTCGATCTCTTGAGGTTCCTTAGGTTGAATTTGATCAACATGAGTTTCAATAATATGGTCTTGGCCAGGTTCACAAAAAGTGAACAAATAAATAAAAATAAAACCAATTACGTCTTGGATAAAATTACAACTTGCATACCTGATCTTTTTAGATTGTCTTGTCATTGTTTCAGGTTCTTCCTCCAGTGGAGTCATTGAGACTGATTGGATTTTATTGGAGTCATGAGGTGGATGTTTCAACCTTCTTGTGTTTGATCGTTGTCCATCATTAGTAATCAGATATGGAACTTGATATACTTTTCTAAGGAACAGTTCCCCAGTGGAGTCACCACTATGTTACCACTTTGAAATTTCTCAAGTTGAAGAAGAAACAGGTAGAGGTGACTACAAAACCAGTTTGGAGTCAAGAATCTAGCCCTCCAAGACTCAGAGAGGGATCTCTCTATTTGATTTAGCTTTGTTTGGATTGGATGTTAGGCTAGTTATAAGAGTATAGGGTTTGTTTTTGACTTTTTGGTTGGAAAAAAGAAAATAGGTCATTGGGTAATGGAGTCACAAGATGGGGTTCAGTCAAAGCCAAGTTCTAGAGACATCCCTATAGGGCAAGGTAGGCACTCTTGTTGGATTCTTGGAGGTTGATTTTGGATTTGGAGGAAAATATGAAATGACCAGGTAATAATAGGAAAATAAAAAATCATGGAATTAACCATTGAGTAGAAAACATTGATAATTATGTCAAATCCAGAAACAAAGTGTACGTCTCAACAAATTATGTTCTTCAGTCTGCTATTGAATAATTCAGATTGGAGATACATAATATTATAATAGAGAAGGGAGAAACATAAACAAAGGTAGATGCACTTCACCAACATAAATGACAGAAGAATCCTATAACGGTTGTGATTGTATTAATAGATTGATGAAAGGGGGCTCTATGAACTATTTTATAATATTGGTCCTATCCTACGAACATGTATCAACTGACCAACCCTTAATACATTGAAATTAGAAGTATTTAAAAATTGTTTACAATGATCATGTCATTAATGAGCAGGATTATATTTAGGAAAATCTAAACCAATTTGATTTCAGATTACAAAGATATAGAGATCATGCAAGATCTTCTTGAATTTATGGATCTTTATTAGTTGGAAGTTGTTGATGATCTGTCTTCACTTCTGGTATGTTGTTGGTCTTTTGCTGCTGACTATGCATTGCCCGATCAATTTGATTATTCGCCTCCCAACATTTTGAAAAAATAGGGTCCAAGGAAGTATTCGATTCTCCCAATATGAGATGTTTGTGTAAAATATGGGGGAGGTTTTTGTAGATCATCTTGTTCTGAGCAAAAACATCTCTCGGTTTTTTGAAATTCATCTCCAGATGTCCAAAATATGGGTTTGAAAAAGATGTGTAAAATAGGAAGCAAATAGATCCTGAAATAGGCCCCAAATATTCTCATGATTCTCCCAATCCGTGAAACCTATAGGAAAAATGAAAGAGGTTATTTTTCCTTGGTCTGTGCTGAGAGAAAAAATCTTTTGGTTTTTGAAAATTCGCCCTGGTTGTTCTGTAAATCACCTTGGAAGATGACTGATCAAAACAATTTTGGGAGGAGGACACTGCTTACATATAGGATGACGTGGGGGAAAGTGTCCACTATAGATGGGATGAGTATATGAAGGAGTGTAAGTGATAGGGATATATGACATGTAGGTGAAAGTTTGTGTAGGTGGGACATGACGTGTGGGATGGAGAGTGAGTGGAAGGGTGAGTGGATGTAATAAGATGGAGGACAGGTGGTGAATGGCCAAAGGTAACGAGAGCACGGAGGAGAGAGGAATGAGTAGGAGAGAAGGTGAATGGAAGAAAGGTGTGAGAGGGAGCGCAGGAGGGGGTAAGTGGAATTGAGCGGGGTGGTCCAGTAAGATGTGAGGATGACATGTTGTGCGGGGCCCGTGGTGGGAGAACCACTTTTCCTAGACCGCCCCCCCCACCCCCACTGTTAAAGGAAGAAAGGTTGAAAGGGTCAAAAAAACATTATCTGACGTTGACCTTAGTGTTGGATGATCAATCGCTGGAAATTGTGCACCCTTTAGTCACATAACGACAAAAGGTCATATCCCTGATAGAACTTAGGATAAAATCATGTTCTGGGTAGTGCTAAGATCCCCCTTCCTTATTTTTTCACCAAGGTCTCATTTCTTAGGCTAAAAACACCAAATTAACTCAAATCAAGAGGTATTTTGACTGTGCAAACCATGCTTTTTACCTCTTTTGCTTTTCTTTGGGAAATTATTTGTAGAAGGGAATATCTTTTACCACATAACATAACATTATTGAGAAAATAAATCTCAATCACCATCTGATCCTATGAAATATAGGGTTATAACAAAAGGTTTAAGCATGGGTCATATGAGTGATCCTGCGGTGAAGAATAAATTTAGTTGATTCCTACTTGATTACCATCTCTAAAATTCTTCCTCATTTCATCGTATTTGCCAGCGATTATTCTTTACAGGTTTTCTTGTATGATCCCTAGACTTCCTTCAAGCGGAAAACCCCGGTCAGCCTTTTTCAGTGGAATCTCTCTTCCGGCCATGATGAATGAAGGGCGGATCTCTCTTTTCATACCAAGAAGATCTTAAATAAACCATATAACACTCCACAAGGCCTCACGCGAGATCGTACACTTAATATGCAGTAAATAAATAAACTCTTCTCTATTAATGCAGTAAAGAGATAAACTCTCCTCTCGGGTTGATTCATCTGATATAGCACACCATACTCCAACAAGTTGTATCCTTCTCTACATTATTTCCTCCAAATATTCACAAGCGACTGCATACTTCTTTGAGTAGAGCAAAGTCCAACATCTAGATCATTTTGAAATGGCCAAGATTTATCCTTAGGGCCACATCCGAATTTCAAAGCATGGCCTCAAATTCCTTTATCTTCATCCACGTCCCCTTAAGGTTGGAATACGCATGGAGGTGAAATTGTTGATAAATGCGAAATACTTATTGATAAATGTGATATGACTTATTATCATGAATAGTGTTGGAAAATAAAATTTCACCCAGTTATGGAATTCAACAGTTGTAATCAAAGGGGACCTCTTTTTAATTTAAAAAAGTGATTTACAGCTTGCCCTCCACATATATTTATATATATATATATATTATTTTTCATTAATTTAAAATTAAAATTATAATATATATATATTAATTATAATGTTAGTTTTTAAGATTTAAAAGTATTTTTCATTAACTTAAAATTAAAATTGTAATATATATATATATATATATATATATATATATAATAGTGCTAGTTTTTAAGGTTTAAAAGTAAAACTGTAATGCAAACTTATAAATATCCTTGTTGTTTATGTAAATTAAAATATTCTGTCACGAAAAAAAAACCAAGAGAACCAAGAGTGGTGATCACTAGGAAAAACAATTGGGTGTTGCTCGTTTGTTTTCAAATGACCAAAGCAAGTGAAGCTCAAAACAAACGGAGTTATATGAGATGGATGGATGCACGATGAAATCTGCATAGAGAACTAGAGATTGTCTTACAGAGCCATTAAGAATAAATATCCTATAAGATATTTATTTATGTGCATTTTTCTTCAATTTTTTTTATAATTTTATCAAAATATTTCATTATTATTGTTATGGAAAAACTTTGTTTTCCTAAATATATTACTTGTTATTAATAGTTTTTGATCTTAATAATAGTTAGTTTTAGAAATTTTGTTATTCTTCGTTCTTAAAAATAGTTAGTTTTCAGAAATTATTTTTCCTTAAATATGTCACTTATTACTTAATAATAATAATAATTAGTTTCCATAAATCTTATTTCCTTAAATATATCACTTGTTATTAATAGTCTTAGTTTCTAATAATAGTTAGGTTTCAGAAATCTGGTTTCCTTAAACAATGTCATTATTATTGTTATGGAGAAACTTTGTTTTCCTAAATATATTACTTGTTATTAATAGTTTTTGTTCTTAATAATAGTTAGTTTTAGAAATTTTGTTATTCTTCATTCTTAAAAATAGTTAGTTTTCAGAATTTATTTTTCCTTAAATATGTCACTTATTATTTAATAATAATAATAATTAGTTTCCATAAATCTTATTTCCTTAAATATATCACTTGTTATTAATAGTTTTAGTTTTTAATAATAGTTAGGTTTCAGAAATCTGGTTTCCTTAAACAATATCATTATTATTGTTATGGAGAAAATTTGTTTTCGTAAATATATTACATGTTATTAATAATTTTTGTTCTTAATAATAGTTAGTTTTAGAAATTTTGTTATTCTTTCGTTCTTAAAAATAGTTAGTTTTCAGAAATTATTTTTTCTTAAATATGTCACTTATTACTTAATAATAATAATAATTAGTTTCCATAAATCTTATTTCCTTAAATATATCACTTGTTATTAATAATTTTAGTTTTTAATAATAGTTAGATTTCAAAAATCTGGTTTCTTTAAACAATGTCTTATATCACCTTTTGATAGTTAATAAGTTTATATAAATGTACTCCCTTGATTTACTTAATATGTAACATGGAACAATACAATGGAACAATGGAACATGCCATATAGCAATGGAAATATAATAATATTATTTTTTGTTTAATAAATAAATAAACATTATGTTCACAATCTAACATTAAAATTATAATCCACAACCTACATCATTGTGTTTTGACTTGAAAAGCTTTATGGTTCTTCCATACATCACTGCTTTTTAACTTGAAAAGCTTTATAAGCCACAAGATTTTTCACCACCAAAATTTAACATTAAAATTATAAGCCACAACAGTCATCAGTGTGTTTTAACTTGAAAATCTTTATGATTATTCCATAATTATTATTTATTAAAGCCACAATAGACATCACTGTTTTTTAACTTGAAAAGATTTATAATTATTCCATAATTATTATTTATTAAAGATCGTTTTTACATGGTAAAATCAAGATTCCCGTCCCTCAGGAAAAAATTTGTATGCTTGAAATTGTTAGTGTAGTAATACATACAATGCCATTGTGTGCTCAATTTGCATTCCCATCCGTTAGCAAAATAAAAAATAGTTGGAAAAATTTGGTATATATGAAATCGTAGAAAAATTCGATATGCATGAAATCGTGAAGTGTAGCTAATCGATCGACTTTTTAACACCACTAACAATAACAAATTTATGGTTTAAAATAGAAAACAAGATTGTTGTTTGGACACACCTTCCTTTACCATAAAATTTCCAGGCATATAGACTACTCCTAATTATTTAGAGATAAATTTGTAGGCATTCATTTCCAGGCATATAGACTCCTTCTAATCCATTAGAAATAAATTAACCCATTAGAGATAAATTTGTAGACATTCGATCTACTTATACGAATGTGATCAGAAGGCTGAGGCTTATATATAGGGCCACATATTCACGATTTTACAGATATATTATTTTCTCCAAAGCTATACGCATCAGCAAACAAAATTTATTTAATATAATAGACGCAGAACAACAAATATGAGGAAGATACAATAAGTTGTTACATTAAAATCGGATCTACTAGTAAAATATTTTTATTAAAATTTTTTTTTTTTTTTCTTACAACTACAGTACTTACTGTGTAACAAGTCATCGAACTCCATAAAAAAAATTAGTAACAACCAATAGGATCAAGTTAGTTACCCTGACTTGTATATGTTATATTACATAACATATATTACTATGTAATATAGCATATGCAATATAACATATTGCATTGCATATGTTATATTATATAACATATGTAGTGCATATGTAATATAATATATTGCACTGCGTATGTTATATTATATAACATATGTAGTGATGCAGTGACTTGCATGCATAAGTGAACATTAACACTTGCAAAATACTTTGTTATTAAGTTTGTACAATAATCATACTCTCTTATTAAAGTTTAAATAATCATGCCTTTGATATAGTTTTTGAAGTGAGTTTGAGAATATATTTTTCTTGCATACATAATGATCTGGAAAGCTTATTCTCGACACTATTTCATGTTGTCATCTTCTCAAGAGGCCATCATGGATTTGAATGGTAACAAAGATGAGTGAATGGAACAATATCATTAAATTGCACAACTTAACTTTGTCAAACAATTCTACCATCTTATAAAATTTTCAATAAAATAAGAGGCCATCATGGATTTGAATGGTAACAAAGATGAGTGAATGGAACAATATCATTAAATTGCACAACTTAACTTTGTCAAACAATTCTACCATCTTATAAAATTTTCAATAAAATAAGAAGAGCTGGTGCACATCTCCACATCAATTTATATTTTATTAAACATGGCAGGGACTAGCTGCTTTGCAGCTATTTCCCTTGTTCTTCATTCTTCTTTTAGAACATTTGCTTGCTTTAATTGTTACTTAAATTTTCTTCAAATCAAAGAAAGAAAAACTGGATGAAGAAAATATCCATTTTTCCTATGTTTAATACATTCTATTTTAAGCAATTTTATGTATTATTTATATATTTATGTTTACTTCATTTCCAATCATCAATCCTCATTTTTTCTATTAGTTTCATCATTTCAAAAAGATAACTAGTTAGAAAAAAATAAAAAAATTGGATGAAAAAAATATTCATTTTTCTCTGATATTTTTCCTTTGTTTAATACATTTTATTCGAAGCACTTTTATGCACTATTTATAAATTTATATTTACTTCATTTTCAGCCCTCAATCCTCATTTTTTCTATTACTTTCATTTCAAAAACATAACTAGTTAGATAAAAATAAACTCTTATTTCTAGTATCTAAAATAATAACTAGTTAAAAAAATTATGTTTACATCATTTCCAGTCCCGAATCCTCATTTTTGTATTACTTTCCTTTCAAAAAGATAACTAGTTATAAAAAAATAACCGCTTGTTTCTAGTATCTAAAATGATAATTAGTTAGAAAAACAAAACCTCTTATTTCTATTATCTGATTTCTTCATTTTAGTTTTTTATTTTGAAACCATATAAATATTAAACCTTCGTCCATAGATATACCTAGGTTGAAATAGATTTTTAATTATGACTTGAATTTAGTCATATTTATTTCTCATTAAGTGAATCAGTTAGATAAAAAATAATTATTTCTTCTTTAGTATTTTTCTTCTTTAAAATTAAAATTTCAATTTCAAGTTTGTTTAGTTGCAAGTATCTCTATTTCAAGCATAAATATTTTGAAATAGATTTTTAATTATGACTTGAATTTAGTCATATTCATTTCTCATTAAGTGGATTACTTACATAAAAAAATAATTATTTCTTTTTTTAGTATTTTCTTCTTTAAAATTTGAATTTCAATTTCAAATTTCTTTAGTTGCAAGTATCTCTATTTCAAACATAAATATTTTTGAATTTGATTACATCAAAAGTAAAAACACTTCACTCCCTAATTAAATTGTTCATTATTGACCTTAAGATCATCCTAAAATTAACCATCTAACTTAACTCATTAAATCCCACTTAGGGAAAAAAACAATTTTATAAGGATAGGTATCCAAATATTTGAACACAACCATTCACATTTGAAAAATAGTGGTCAACTCATTAGGAAAATTAAAATCCTTTCAATCAGATATGGTAAAGACCTATTTAGTGATAGGTATTCTCTTCAAAGTGGATAATGCCAACGTTGGAACAAGAGGTTTGATTGAGACTCCTAGATATTTAAATATTAAATACCCTTGAACCATTTGATTCGATCATGAATTCAAGTTAATTTTTTTAATATATCTATGAAGTAGTAGCTTAGTGCTCATTCTACTAGGTTCCTATCTATATGGTTCTAACCAAAGGGAGGGAACTCGATATAGATTTATCTCAGGAATTGGGATTTAATCACAATTTTTCTCCTAGTTATAAATGTCTCATTTGTACCTTCACTCATATTCACATTGAATTTAATGACCTTTCTTGGGAGGTGTTTGGAAATACCTCATTCTTCTCTTTAATTTTTTTTCTTTGATGGTCCCTATCACCATGAGAGGAAAGTGTTTGGAAAATAAATAGTCTAGAATTTTTTGAGTGCTTCCAATTTGTCTCGTGGCTAGAGTATTTCATTTTATTGGAAAAAAGATTCAATTAGAGCATTGACATTATTATTGAAACACACTTTATACCACTTGTTGAACCACTTGATCATGTAGTCTATTTGTTTAATCACTCCTTTCTTATTGTTATCTCTTCAGACTCTAGCTCTATGATATATTTTTTTGTTTTTTAATTTGTGTGGGACTTGTTGGCTACGCGATTAACTTGTGGCTTGAGAAACCACGACTCAGGGGCATCTAAGCCATCAAAATCACCTGGGAATCGCACCTGGCCTGAGCCACACCAACCCTTAACATGGTTGGATTTTTTGTCCCCGCAGGTTTCGAACCGGTGACTTTAACATCTCGGAGTGGCTTAGCAACACACTCCGTCACCGACTGTCCTACACCTCGGGGACTAGCTCTATGATATATTAATTGCACCACTAAAAGAGTATTAACACCTAGGAATCATTTCACTCCATAGGAAACTATCATGTAGACTTTGATGACTTCTTCCATTAGGAATGCCTATTCATGTCTTATCTCTAGTTCAACATGTTATATTTCAACCTTCTAGTCCTTCTTAATTGATTTTGTATCTTCAAATTCATAATATCTTCCTCCTTGAGGCCATGTAATCTGGATGTACCTACAATTAGTCTCCCTTCAATTATTTTATCTTCATATATATTTTTTACCACCATGGTGGGAACTAATCAATCTAAAAGTCAACCTCAAATCGAAAATAAACTTGACTTACTTCATATGTCTTGCTTGAATATCCTAGATACAAGTGAACTCATAATGACCCTATTTGACATCATGCCACTTATCCATACATGTTGAATGATATTCTCTCTGATATCCCTAAGTTTGAGCGATGAACTAGAGAGGACCCTCCAATCATATCTCATCATTTCACCTTTGGTTCTCATCAAATAATTACGAGTGTGGCCACCAAATGGTATATTAATCATCCTACTAATACCAATAAAAACTTTCAATCCATTACCAAAATATTATTGACTGTTCTTTATATACTATTTCACCATGATGTAGGGATTGAAACCCTTACCATTTTTTGTTAGACTACGGCTACCCATATCACTTATCATATCAAGGAATGGCATAGGTGACAATGTTTCTATAAGGAAAAAATTAATGGCCATTTCCTCACTGATTGGTTATTCAATTCTTTACTTCCTCCTATAGAAAAATATGTGGCCATGACCAACAATATGAATCGATCTATGCCCAATTAGTGTATTGGATGCCATTCTTCTCGATGTAACTCACTCTTAATTGAATAAATTGTTTACATTGGGGGAATCCCATGTTGTTGATTGTGCCACTGGGTTTATTTCACAAGGAAATAGATACCATTATCCTCATATACCTAATATGTATGGTAATCCATATAATGGAGTTAGTATTCCTTATGTCTTTAATCATATATCATGTCCTCTAATTCCTTACAATTTTCCTAAACCTCAACTAGATACCTCTAATTCCATGTCTCTAGTAGGAGCTAGCACATGCTATTCAAGTCCTCCAAGAGAATTATGCATGCATGGTGATATTCGTACTAGTTCATATTGTATTGGAGAAGTCGCAAACCCATATTATCCATTTCCTTTCTTCAATATACCAAATGAAATATAATATACAGAAAATAAATATTTAGCTAGCAGTAACACAATAACAAGATTATAGCTATATCAATACCAAAATAGCACCAGAAAGAGAACCTTTATTAAATATAGTAATTTTGACTTACCTCTTTGAGGGGAAAATCTCCAACAGAGAAGAGCTCTATTGCAATAATCTCCAAGACAAAATATCCAATACCTCTTACTCTTATTTATATAAATTATACCTGCTAAGGAAACTTACAGAGGAAGATATTTATAAAAGCGAAAGATTATATTAGGTCTTCTTACATTGAATTATTATCCATTATTTATTATTCCTTATGTTATCACATAAAGTTGTCAAGGGCCGCAGGCCGCAACCATGAGCGCAAATCACAACACTCAGAGTGACTCATTCCAAGACTGAAATCAATGGCCAAAGCCTGAAATAGATCTGGACCGTTCAATTAGCAAAAGCCACGCATCATCAGATCCTCAGATCCAGAGGTTTTGTGTAGAGGGAAATATGGTTTGAGAATTGAAATTCTCGAAGGCCGATTCGCAAAGTAGATCTCAGTCGTTGATTCGAAGAGGGAAGATCCGATCCATCACTCTAAAGCGCCAGAGTTGGGTCGTTGATTAGGAAGCCTCATCTCAGGATCACATGATCAACAGGCACAATCCATTGTGGGGACGCGATGTTCTCAGGCGATAATTTTCTTGAGTGGTCCCTCAATTGAAACCGTGTTTTGGCAAAAGTAATATGTGGAAAAAGGTGGTGGATTGCGGGCTCAGAAGTGGTGTGAACCCAAACCACCTTTGAGCGGCCCCACAATCACACATTTATATGGTATCCTATCCGAGAGTGGTGTGTGGCTGCCCCCTTGACATTAAGCCGTGTTTCAATCCTAATGCAGGTCGTCAATGAAAGTGAGAGAGGTGGTTGAAAACTTGTCTCACCACATAAATGGAAAGTGTGTTGAGAACGACCATAAGTGCATATTGTCAATCTGAAGCTTCCTTCTAGATGAATTTTCCTATAGAGCACATAACTGAGGCGAGCTCACGTTTGACATGAGAATGCCTGCACAGTCTGACAGAGGGGGTGACGATTGAAGGATTTTGAGGCACTAATCTGATCAAATTCCTAGTGTTTGCAGTTCTTCTTATATATAGGCATTTTTTATTTTTTGTAAATGTCGATGGTTGAGCAGTTCTCTCGTATTGTAAACTTTTGATGAAGAACACTGGTTCTCTCGTTATGTATTTGTTTTTGAGATATCTTGTTTAATGAAAGTCAACTTCTTCTCCATCTTATTTTCCTTTGATACTGAGAGAGTTCATGTTTTATTGATTCACATGGATTGTTGTAACTCTATTATGATAAATCTTTGATTATAGTAATGTTATGATTTCTTTCAGCTTCCTTGAAATTTGAATCCAAGAGGAATTTGTGTTTACGTTTTTCCTGCTTAGGCTATTGGAAAATCTAATATTCATAGCGGACCTCTACACTTTTCTCACTAAATCTTCCTCCTACACACCCTTGCTCCAACTTACTGACTGAAGTCGATTCAAGACCTAAATGGATGGTGCATGCTAGTTCCAATTTTCTGAGTTAGAACATTATTATCTCGAGTCTTATCCATTTGACCCCCTTAAAAATCATCTACATTTACTGTTGTTGGCAGCCAACCCAATTTTTTGATTGCTCTCAAAAAGATGCCTACACCCCTTGTCTGATTACGACAAGTCATTGTCGCATTGTGTTAATAGACATTCGTCTCATTTTTGCGACAATTACAATTCAATTTCGATTCAGTTTTCACAACTGCAAGTGTGAAAACACCTCTTTCGTTTCTTAGATTGTCATCATTTTTTGGTTGATTTGCTGAAAGACACTTGACCACTGGTTTATCACATGACTGCTAAAGGTTTTCTCGAATTTATATCTTGATTTGGATATGTTTGATTACTAAACCTTTGGGCATAAAATTTATTGGTTTTGTTCTGATCTTATGAAAATTTTAATGGATTTGGTCTTATTGCTTTTATCCTTATTATGGACTTTCACTCAGTTATTATATGAAGATTTTTGGATCATAATGTTCTCAAAGGATTGGAATGCAAACATTTGAATATGCAAGCGAATACATTGGCAAGTTTATAAGGTCAAATGGCAATGGTTTGAAGGCACATGGGTTAATCATATTGGACTTTACAACTTAATGCTTGGTGTGCTATTTGCAAAGTGGATAATACGTTGCATAATTCATAATCCCCAGCTATGTATTAGCATTAAACCTTGTGGTTGAACAATGGAATTAGCACGATAGATCGATAGTTAATGATGGGTACTGTGTTTGATTAAACTTAACACTTGGCGCATAATTATCACATGAGGTGTTGGTTCTGACTCGGATGAATGGCACGTAGAGGTGATGATTCACCTATTTGTTGGTCGATACATTTGTTTTAAATGATTATGGTTTTAACAACTCTGTACAGGTCATTAATG